>APFE030932665.1:0-12182 GCA_000404065.3 Pinus taeda | reverse complement strand
AATATAGACTTATTTTATTATATAGATGAAATAGTTTTTTTCACTATATATATTTTTAAGTTAATTTTAACCAAATTCCAACTCTAGGTTTGAGTTTAACTTGTTTAATATGTGGAATTTTAGGGTTAAAGAGATTTTCAACATGCTAAATGTATTTGGCATTCAAAAAAATATTTAAAAAAACAAAAAATTACTATATTTCTTAAAATTGTATGCCCTCGTTAGTGTGAAAAAACTATTTATTCTACTAGTAAAACTAAAACTAAAATATATAAAATAAATGATTTTATATATATATATATATATATATATATATATATATATATTTATATATATATATATATATTAATAACGGGCTTAGTTAAGAAATAATTTTTTTTGTATATTTCTAGGGAGTTGTCTTTAGTGTGACCTTTTGGAAGTTTTTACGGTTGGTTTTCGAGTGAAATTTCTTTAAAATCCAACAGGAATTTATTGAAATCACAAGCTTGATGGGTAATCCTATGCAATCAAAGTGCCGTAGGGGTTTTGAAGGGTGTTGAATTCATATATGCAGTAAAAAAGCTAGTTTAAATAACAAAAATCAAGATTTCACCTCAAAATTTTCCACCTGATGGAAAGTCCAAAAAATAACACTAAAGGCAACTCCTATTTCTAGTTAGGTTTAGTCAAAATCCTAGAGAGATTTTTAAAAGGCATAGTAGATGAATTGGGAGGACCCCAAAAAAAATTAAAGAAATATTGCAAGTAGCAATGTTTGAATCATGTGTTTGATGGTGGAAATAGATTCAACACAATCAAAAACCTTTTCTGCACCCAAAATATTGAAGTCTCACAAGTGTAACTTGGATAGATGTTTGATAGTTGTAACCTTGATTTACAAAAATATGTGGTTGATTTTATTAAAATATTGCGAGAAATTTCATGATTTTCACGGCAAAAAAAAATGTGGTCACACTACAACTTTTTAAAAACTTGAGTTTTAATTGTTTGATGTGTAGAATTTGAGTGTACTAAGGATTTTCAAGGGTGTTCAATCCATTTATACATTCATAAGTATATTTTAAACAACTAAAAAACTATTGAAATTATATTGCCATCATGTGAAAAAGGAATTTTTTTTGTATAAGCTAGATTAAGCCTAAATACTATGTATTTAATCTATATCACATTAGATATTTATATTAAATATTATTTTATAAATAAAAGTAGTCAAATTGAAATTGAAATTATTTTAAAGTTTTGTTAAGGTGCAAGTGAAGGAAGCTCATCTCACTCACACGTTGGAGGATTACCACCCTTACGCTAGCTATAATCTTCCAACCTCACTATAGTGAGGTGTGGCATCACCGATCACTTTCTTTTCACCAATACTTATGATCTTGTACTATGCCTAACATTCGTAATTAGTTTATTTTTCGTTGCCAAGTGTTAGTTTATCCTTTATACACAATGAAAACCATGAACATTCATCGTAAACAGCAATAACAAGGACAATTGCACAATAGTATAAAGGGAGGGGAAACTCCCTGATGTCAAACTGCACATATATTAATACATATAATCTTCAATTTTCACAACACAAGTTAAATCTTGGAGAAAACCCCAAATTTTCACTTAGCCAAATTTTCACAACTTCGGAAAACTCGGTTGTCTAGCTCGTCAGCACCTCTCAACGGTCGTTGCATGACTTGCCCAGCTCTTTGTTCACTCATTGCATGTCTAGTGTCATCTTCCCAACTCGAGCGCGCTTGTTGTGCCCGTGTTACCCACCTTGGGTGCCCTCCGCACATCCTCGTTGCACCTTCATTCACCAACCCACAGTTCATTTTGTGTCACCCGGTGCATGGCACACCAAACCTTAAGTCACCCTCAACTAATCGCCAACTCATTCCACAATTCGGCCTGCCCGTTGTTCGGCGGGTGCACTCTTTGCACGCCTCACATGGTCCTCCGAACGAACACCCTACTTTGTTACTCCAACTTTCCCAAACGTTTGGTATAACTTTCGTTCGGTGGGTGTGCACTCCGCACGCCTCGCACGACCCACCACACGGATGCCCAACTCAGTTGCACCTTCTCCCAGTCATCCTACGCACCTGTCCACCCCACACCCTCTATGGCTCACCTAGCCTCTCCATTTACTCCACCCGATTGCCTTCACCCGTTCTTCCCATCATGTGGGCACATCTGTATGCACAACCTTCGCACTTCTCCAACTGCAGAACTCCAACTATGATTTGTGAGTTTGTTGATTGACAAACTAGTAGAACTCTAGCTCTATGAGTGGACATTGTTATTGAAAATAAATTCTAACACCTCAAGAAGTATTTTTTATTTCTTTGTTCGTCTTGGTTTCCACACTTTCTTGATTGTGAGATGTAGCATCTACCAAGACCTCGGTCGGTCGAGACACATTCCAAGCCATGTCAACACAGTTGTTTCAATTCGGGATGAGGGGTATATTAGTGGACAAGTCATATCATTGTGAGAGTTTTAGTTTCATCTTTGGTGTTGCTCCGCTACCAACATGCCTGGACACTACCCCAGAGGATTCATGCAGGAACAAAAGCATCTCTCTGCTACAAGAGAGCATGGTTAGTACCCCGATAGAGTTATTTGAATCACCTCTCTATGCAGGAATCCATTCTCTTCTTTCACCTTATTCATTTTTCAATTTTTCATTTTTTTTTTCAGATTTTCATTTTCATTTTCCTTCAGAAGAGAGATCCCAACCTATTGAGAATAGAAAAGGTTTTTCCTTCAGAGAAGTAGTTTATATATACCTCTAATGTGCATGTTAAGGTTTCCCCCCTCATCTTGCTCTACGTGACTAAGCTGACAAGGATTAACCCAAAAGTAATCTTCTAGAGTAGGTGACACTAGTAAGCATGCAAGCATTATGCTTTAACCAAGGTTCACTTCAAACAATATGTATTTTCCATTGATGTATCATAGACTAAAGACAAAAAGTTCTTCATACAGAGCAAGGATGACAGAAAACCAAGTATTGATAACTACACAAGTCCTCTTGTGCTTTACCAAGCCTGTTCCAAAAGTCGCACATGGTCTCATGTGAAACTAACCTACAGACATAAACAAGCAAACAAACAATAAAACAAAGAAAAATCAAAAGTAAATGCACGATAAAAGCGAGTAAGAAAACAAGTAGGCAAACATACAAATGTGCAAAGTAAGAAGAAAACATGCATGCAAGCAATCAAACCAAAAGCAAGCACTACTCCTACTCCTAAGGTAACAGTGCATGGGTATGCTTATATAAAGTGATACCTCCAAATAAGCCATCAGCGCATTGGTTGACCAATGTGGGCAAAGGCATGGTTCGTGAATAACACACATGTGCGAACGAGCAAACGTGAAATATATAACAGTGAATCGAAACACACTTTGGGCTTCAATGCATCCACAAAACATAAGTGAGTGCAAGTGCATGACATGTGGTCCATGGACTTACCATGGTTTGGTGTGATGATTCATGCAGATGCTAAGAATATGCATAGTCTCTATTGTGCCATGAAAGCAAACGAAAGAAGCAAAGACAACTTGTGTCGTGCATGCCTACTTGCTATGTAATATTTCTCCAATGCATGAGTAAAGGGATCGTGTAGTTCGAGTGCACAAAGTGAAATACGAGTGTTATATTTATTCTAAGTGCATACAAATGACTGATGAGGAGCCTTAGGTGTTCGAACAATTTCCTAATTGGAAATGAAACTAACCTCAGGACAGCGAGGGCCTCACATAACCATTAGCTCGAGTTGAACTGCCTCGACAATCTACGGGGTTTCGACTCCATCGATAGATAGACCATCATAGACCATTGCATAGATTAATAATGATTGAGTCAACATCATGATCAAATGAAGAAGTAGAGTGATCACGATAACCAAGATCACAAAATTCAAGATGTTTGTCGGCATGCCCATGATTTGATGAATCAGACAGAGGGGTAGATGAGAAGAATGAATGTTCACACTCTGTATTTCTAGAAAAAGCAAATGGAAAACAAAGTGGATCTTCAATAAACGATTTTTCCTCTACATTGTCAGATGATGGACTCACATATGGTGTGTTATGCGAATGATCGACAATGGGTGCATCCACAGACAGAGATACACATGTCAAATTAGGGATGTTATAATTATGAGGGATGTCAAAATCACGAGGGATGTTAGGGAATAATGGAGGATGCTTGGATAGAGGTAATTCATCCTTCGCCGAGGGTTGATGCCTAATCTCCCAAACATACTCTTCATGAATGGCAGTGCAGGTTGGTTGTGCAATAGCAACTCCGTCGATAGCTTGGTCCTCATTCACAACAATTGTAGAGTCGAGAATGGACGAACATAAGACAATGCAATCCAAAGAATAATGAGAATATGAAGATGGAGGTTGGGGTATGAAATACATGTGATAACCCATGGGATTTTTAACGCAATCTGTGTGACTACTGAAAGAAGTGATGTTAGGAAGATGTGACAATTGAATGGATGTGTGTGCATATTCTCCCACATCGCTCTACAGTGATGGAACTATTTGATGAGGGGATGACACAATCACTTGTGACAAGGATCGTGTCCATCTATGATTGCGCAAAATTATCAATGAAGTATGTTGAGAAGGGTTTGAGCTTGAACTTCTTCTTGGGATTAATATATTTGATAAGGTAATATTCAAATCTATCCATGAGATACTTAAATTGCATCTAACTTTGTGGGGCTTCAAACATGAATAGGCAGAAGCGCTCTAAAAACTTCATAGATAATTTGTGTAGGTCCTTCCATTGTTTTAACAATTTTTTTATCAACTACTTCCATATCAAAATGGCAGAAAACAGATTTCATTAGATCGTTGAACTTCTTGAATGAGTGCACTCAATTATGAGGTAGTATGCAACAACATTATGATGGGTGGTTGTGAAGTGTGTGTGCGAGCAATGACTCAATCCAAGCCACTTTGCCTCGACCATCATACATGATTTGTGTCAAGTGATCCAAAAATCCCTCTCGATGTGAAATATATGTCCATTGGACAGAAATTTCAGAGAGCAAACTATAACAAAATCCATGATAGATGTGCGAAAACTCAAAACAAAAGATGAGGACTTAGCTTGTCATCTATCCCTCCTTCTAGCGAAAATATGTTGTCGATGCTTGAACTGCTAACATCTTAGGCAATATCCCCATTAAGAATTTCCAACTAGGCCTCACATTGTTTGCTATAGGCTTCCCATCAGTGGGTCGTATGGTATCAACTTGACCACGGTTGCGCACAAAAGAAAGTAATATGCCCTTGTTGGAAGCAAGGGTGTCACATGTGAAACAAGCCAAGGAATGTGCATGAACGGTTCTAACACATAGAAAATGGGATGCGTGCACCCATTAAAAACCTATGAAAGCACACGACTTGGAAGGGAACACATGAGCGAAGATGCATCCCAAGCTAGAAATAATGTTACATGAAAATTCAAAGTGATGGTTAAACTAACAACACATATAAGCAATATTAATAGATACTTATATCGAAAGATTCCATACATCCATGCATAAGCAAACAATACATATATCATTAGAGTAACCAAGATAGTTGAGATACAATAGCAACATATGCATGAAACATGTTGGTTGTGTTATATTAGGAAGTGAAAGTTCCAATCATACAGTACAACCCTGACCAACCACTCGTCCCCATAGTGGAATGTTGCATTCACTATCGCCTACTCCTTCAAAGAGATGTACTAGATATGCACTGTGGAAAAGCCAAACTCGTTACAATACTCTCCAATATTTCTCTCAGATGCACCTATTGGAAGCTTGGCTGACCAAAATCCCTTACAATGAGTTATGAGGTACTATATATAGCAAAGGGTGGGGTGATCCTTGACATTCTGCTCTGTGACTGTTCACCTACCATCATGGCTCTTCAACTATTCTATGACCATTACATTCAACTATCGGCACTTGGACTTCCACTTTAGAATATGTTATGTGAGAAAAAATAGGCTTGAGAAAGCCATGCAATCTATCACTAAGACTCGAACAGTTGTGGTAAGATCAACTCTTCGGCATCCTTGCGATGATCGACAGTGGTGAACTGATGCCAATTTTGGTTTTCCGTGATGGTATTCGTGAGCTTAATGGTGACATCCTACTCATAGTGAACTCTTCCCTCTGTTGCATCCAGATACACTAGTATGGTTCTTTTGTCCAACTCATCTAATAATATGTGCATCACTGTCTTGAGCACAGTTGGACCAACAACATATTGATGCATAGTGTTTGTACTGATCTCCGAGTGTTTGATGGTTACCATACGTATCAACTTGTCGGAATACATGTCTAGCTCCAGTCAAACTTGCTTCTTGCCTTCACCTCGGTGAGTGTGCCAAACGGATGGGATCTCATGCATGCACACAATGACATCCATGCTCCTCCATACCCTGGCATGTGATCGATAGAATTGCTCACTCTGTGTGCTCCATGGCGACTGTTGAATGGATCTATGGCCTGTATGGGCGCAATTTCATTAGTCTATACATGTTGCGCCTCCTGTTGTACATGTTCCTCCTTCAACTCCTTCTCTCATCTATGCAGCTCATGTGCTACCTTCGCGCGATCCTCTTGTCGTGCCATTTCCTCATAGCCTAAGTCTCCAAATTTTCATTCATCAGAAGTGGATCTGTTAGAACTTGCAACTTTTCTCCCCCTCTACTTTGTCAACAACCTTCCTCTTGCATGTGTCGCATGCATGTGTGCTACCTTTTGCTGCTGCTAATGGTGTTGCTCACTGTGATGCTTCTGCCATTTCATATTGATATCCAATTCCATGAACAACTTGATGCCTTCATAGATAGGCAAGTTCATAACCACTTGATCGACTTCATCCCCAATTGTGCTCTGAACAATGTCATCGACTCTGCTCTTGTGGAAGTCAAAGTACCTATGATATTGAGTGGTAGTCTAACACTTGTGATACCTAGAGACATAGCAACACTCATGACAAGAAATATGACAGTAGAAAACCAAAAAAAACTAGAGGAATGACATGCAACATACATGTGTGACTTTCTATGAAGATTCTGCAATTTTCACAAGGAGGCTTGGAGATTGAATGTCAAAATTGTGCAAGGCGTAGTCAAAGCTGTCAGGAGACTGACTCGCTATTTGAGTTGCACAGTGCATAGTCCAACTTAGCCTAGCTCTTATGGTTTTTCCGTTCACTAGCTCTTCTGACCCTATATATTACTCTTCCATAGCTCAATTAGGCTTTAGCTCTGAATAACCATCCATCATGAGTGCATAAGTAAGAAGTAACAAATCAACTAATGTCAAAACAGAAGTCATACATCCACACCATAATGTCTAAAAGAAATCTTAATAATTCACCCATTAGTGTCATCCATAACCCCAATCAATCTAATATGAAACCATCCCATCTTTTGTTCTCGACCACAAAGCGAGGCTAAGCCACACAATCCCATCCAACAAGTTATTCAACCTCATTAGTTCATGTTCATAATTGATATTCTTAATGGCTTTATGAGTACACTACCAAACAAAAGGTGCAACATCTCCCTTTCAAGCAAGGAAAGTCACCAACACAAAAGGGGGAGGGGTTAAAAAGGGTATGGAGAAAAAGATAGTAGTGGACTGTTTTTGGTTATGCTCACATGAATTCCCCTTAATCTTATGCGTTTGGAGGAGAGTGGGGAACCCTAACAAGGGACATCATCGACTTAGAAACAGGTGACCAAGGAATGATTGATCACATGATCCAAGGTAGTCTCCAAAATATGCATGCGAGCCAAAATTTTAGAGGGTGGTTGTGGCCGCTACAACAACAACCTAGCCCAAACTAGGACCTTAGTGAAGGTATCCTTATCTAGAGTGATGTTTTCCATCCTTGGTGGCATGTACAATCCATCTAATGCAAAGAAGTTGGAACCGCCATCAAATATTCGATCTCTAACCTCCATATTTGCAAACAGAATAAAGAAATCCTTTTGACCACAAATGCGACTTAATATCCCCTCTTGGTCTCTAGCAGGGTTTGATCGATTCACATAATTTTTTTTATGTGATCTAGAGGCCCATAAAATGTATGTAATTGCATATCATCACACGCGATCTCTAAAGGCATATGTCTCACTATTGATGATGAATGTCATTGGGATTGCCACTATTTTAGGTTTACATGGCCTAGTGGTCCCTTTTGATGTTTTGTCTTCCTACTAGTCTCTATGATTCCCTGCAATACTTCTTTCCTCATCTCTTCTTTGGCCATTCTTGCTTAGGTTAACTACTCTAGCCACGCCTTCGTTTTTTCCTAACACACCTTCTGTTGCAAATGCAAAACCTACCTTGCACCCCTTCCCTTTATCTATTACCAGATTATGATAGGAGGGGGCCCCTCTCCCCCCCACTTAAATACCATCTTATGGAAAATTTTAAGGATGAAAAATGATCTTGAAATTTAAAAGCATTGGCAAATCTCACTAGTTCCTAATAGGAAAATCATAGAATGTTTAATGATGTATTTATAAAATGATTCAAATTTATAATTATTTTATAAATACTCCCTATATAATGTTGGTGATTTGTAAGGTATAATTTTATACTGTGTAATTTGGGTAAATCATTCTTATAAAAAGTGGAAATTGAACAATCATTTTTTTGAAAAATCATGGAAAGCTAGCCCACTTGGTAATATTAGCCCCTAGAATTTTTCATGTTTACCATCTCCTTCAAAGCCTAATGACACCTACACAAAAACCCTAGCTCCATGACTACTCTCTCTTGTTCTCCATTTTCATGCACAATTCTACCAATGTATTTTTATAAATGAATTTGTTTAACAATTATTTCCTTCATATATATTTGCACATGATTACCCATGAAGCTTGCGATTTCATTAAATTCCTCGTGAATTTGAGAGAAATTTCACTTGAAAAACCCACCGTAAGAACTTCCAAAAAGTCTCACTAAAGATAACTCCGTAGAAATATAGTAAAAAAAATTATTTCATAACAATGCGCATTTTTACTATAATATTAATGATATATTATATATATTATATTAAAAAAAATTCATTGATTTTATGTATTTTAGTTTTAGTTTTACTAGTAGAATAAATAGTTTTTCACACCAATGAGGCATACCATTTTAAGAAATATAGTAATCTTTTGATATTTAAAATAATTTTTTGAATGAGAAATAGATTTAGCACCTTGAAAAACTCTTTAACCCTAAAATTCTACATATTAAACAAGTTAGACTCAAGCTTAAAGTTGGAATTTGGTTAAAATTAACTTTAAAATATATAGTGAAAAAAACTATTTCATTTATATATTAAAATAAGTCTATACTTTATAATATTAGCAATCTTAAATTAAATAATTATTTTTTCATATAAATTATTAATTAATATAATTTTTTATTAATTAAATATGTATTTTTAAATATAATATCGTTAGAATCTCAAAAACTCTATTGTTTAATATTTAATATGTATACCTAAAACATTTGGAATTTTTTTATTTTTAATAATTTTTATTTAAATTTTCAACTAACTCAGTAATAAAGATAACAAAAAAATCAAAATATGTATACAAATAATATCTCAAATTTGTTATTTTTAATCATTTTTATTTAAAATTTCAGCCGCCAACTCATTAATAAATATAAAGAAATAAAATCAAACAACTCATTAATAAATATAACGAAATAAAATCAAACACATGAAATATTAATCTAAGGATAAAAATTATTTTAAAAAATACAATTATGTAAAATTAACCTTTAAAACCAAAAAAATACTAAATTTTAAATTTATTTGAAAATTTCAGCAAACATTGTATTTAAGACAATCTATACAAATTTGAACAGTTACATCCCTTCTATACTAATTTGAACAGTTACATCTCTTCACTCACCAGTTCAGTCTATTACTTTTCCATGATGCCCTAAATTTATTATTATAAAGGCAATGTAAAGCCTACTTATCTTCTATGATGTAAATACATCTTTTTTATTATAACCACTATTTATATTCCAGTATCTGATAAATATTTTATAACAACCACAATGTAAAGCCTATTTATCTCCCATGATGTGAATACATTTTTTTTTATTGAAACCCCCATGCAAATATAGTTACAAGCTACAAGCACGACCCAGGGACTCCTTATATCGCCTCCACTAATTCATCCAAGTGCTCCCCAACCATCATGAAAATCATTAATTATTATCTCAAAACGAAGAATTAAAATAAATATTAAATAATTATTCATTATTATTTAAAAACAGAGTATGAAAATAAAGCACCCTACGTAATAATAGTGAGTTATTTATCGTTGCAGGTAGAGCTATTTTTGCTTTTGCTTTTGCTTTGCCATTTCTGTTATCTCCATTTTGCTTTCTGCTTTGCCATCTCTGATATCTCCATTGCCATTTCTGTCATCTCCACTGCCTGGGTTGAAAACCCATTTTCCCCTTAAAAACGACCAATGCCTAAGTATGAATATAATACTGCAGGGACACCACAATGGAGGTCAGCTGGTATTATTCCAGATTGTTTCAGCTACCATGGGGCTGATGTTCGGAACCCTTCTCATTATAGTTCTGCTTCAATCTCAAACTTTTCAGTGGGTATAAGGGACAACGATCCTAATTCTCAGACACCGGAATGGATCTCACCTGTCATTATTCCAGTTTGTTGCAGTTATCAGGAGGAGCACGTGCGGAACCCTTTTGACTATATTCCCGCTTCAAACTCCATCTTTTCAATGGGTATAATGAACAACTACCATAATAATAACAGTGTACATCCTCCACCTATTTTGGTAAGGGTGAACCGGTGTATCACTGTCCCTGGCAACATCTCTCTGGAACCAATAAGTATGACAAATGGTGGATTCCGAGGCAGGTTTTCTGAGAGCGTAGATGCAAATGGTGGTTTCGGAGGCAGGTTTGTTTGGAGCATAGATGCAAATGGTGGTTTCGGAGGCAGGTTTGTTTGGAGCATAGATGCAAATGGTGGTTTCGGAGGCAGGTTTGTTGAGAGCATAGATGCGAGAAGTGGGTCGTCTATTTCCCAACGTAATGCCGCCCGGTATGAAAACACGGAGGGGCCGCGTATGTCAACACCACATTCAAATTTGTTGGTAATACCACCTGGTATCAATCCTGCCACCTTGCTGGACTCTTCGGCTGCCTCTGATGAGCAGGTCAGTTGCTTTGACGAGTTTTTTTGGGTTTGAAAATGAAGAGCTGTTCATATTTTATAATGTCTTTCAATGGTTAGGGTTTTGTTTTCCTAACGTCTTTGGTTCTTTGAAAAAAAATATACTGTCCGACGAATCAATGTGTTTTTCAGGGATAAAATGAAGAGCTGTTCATATTTTATAATATCTTTCAATTGTTAGGGTTTTGTTTTTCTAACGTGTCTGGTTCTTTGAAAAAAATATACTGTCCGATGAATCAATGTGTTCTTCAGAGATTAAGTTCATTGGAATGGAATGTGTCAATTGAATCTCTGGCTGCAGAATTAGATCTGTGCACAATTGGATCCGTTTTAGGCCGGTTTCTGGCCACGAATACTAATTTTATGGGTTTTTGTTAGGTTTTGGGTTTTTAATTTTAATTTTTTTGTTTGTTGAGATGTAGATTAGTTGGTTTAATTTTTATTCCAAAAATAACAAGCAAGATGAGATTAAGTTAATTAGAATGGAATGTGTAGATTGAAAGTTAGATGCACAATTATCCTTGTGCGCAATTAGATTTGTGGGTTTACTCCAGATTTCTGGCCACTCATACTAAACTTATGTGTTTTTAGTTAGGGTTTAGGGTTTTTAATCTTCATTTTTAATAGTCACACAAATGTAATCTCCCCGTTCTCCCTGTCGGTCGAGAGTTGTAATTCTCCCTCCACGCTATCTCCAACGCCCCCGGCAATGTTGACACACGCAGAATCTCGTTTTAGTCACAAACCTGGGCGTCTAGAATAATGGCCTTGCTTACCTTGTATAAAGGTCTTCCCCGGAGTCAACCAGGGTGGAAATTCATGACTTTTATTATGATGTCATGCTTTATTCATTGCACTGGCCTCATCACAGTGACAGCTCTCAACTAGCACCATTAAGGCTATGCTGCTGGAGCCTGCTC
>APFE030932656.1:0-12560 GCA_000404065.3 Pinus taeda | reverse complement strand
ATATAGTAATAACATGAATTAAATAATTATAATGATTAGGATAAGTGTTACAAAATAGTAAAAAATAAAACATAGAACAAACAAACAATATAGCAATAACATGAATTAAGATTATTAATATAGTAATAGCATGAATTAAAATTATTAATATAGTACTAATATGAATTGACTAATGATAATGATAATTATAATAGCGTTACGAAATTGAGTTACAAAATAGGTTAACATAAAAGATAAAACAAACAAACAATATACTAATAACATGAATAAAATAATGATAATTATTAGTGTAATAGTGTTACAAAATAGTAAAACATAAAACAAACAAACTATATTGTAATAACATGAATTAAAATTATTACTATAGTAATAACGTGAGTTAAATGATGATAATTGTTAGTATAATAGTCTTACAAAATAGTAAAACATAAAAAATAAAACAAACCGACAATATAGTAATAACCTGAATTAAATAATGATAATGATTAGTATAATAGTGTTAAAAATAGTGTTGCAAGTAGTGAAACATAAAACATAAAAAAAACAAATAGTATAGTAATAATATGAATTAAAATTATTAATATAGTAATAACATACATTAAACAATGGTAACGATTTGTATAATAGTGTTACAAAATAGTCTTACAATATAGTAAAACATAAAACATAAAACAAAGAAACAATATAGTAAAAACATGAATTAAAATTATTAATAGAGTAATAACATGAATTAAATAATGTTAATGATTAGTATAATAGTGTTACAAAATAGTGCTATAATATAGTAAAACATAAAACATAAAACAAATAAACAATATAGAATACCATGAGTAAAATTATAAATTTAGTAAAACATGAGTTAATAATGATAATGATTAGTATAATAGTGTTACAAAATAGTGTTACAAATTGTAAAACATAAAACAAAAAACAAACAAACAATATAGTAATAATATGAATTAAAATTATTAATATAGTAATAAGATAAATTAAATAGTGATAATGATTAGCATAATAGTGTTGAAGGGACAATGTATCTTATAAGATAAATTGGATCACTTTGAAAGGATACTCCTTGTATGAATAAGCATGTGCACTGTGACATTAGGTTGCCTCCATCACTAGGAACTAGACTGGAGCATCTTGCCACTGTAAATTCATATGATTTGTAATGGTATCTAGTCAGCAAGTGAAAGTGGAACATCAACATTCCACTGGGTTACCTCCCCTTGCCTATTCGTGAATGGAAGTGGGAAACAATCACGTTGGACTTTATTATAGGTCTCCCCAGAACCAAAAAGAAAAATGACCCTATTATGGTTGTAGTTGATAAATTAAAAAAGACATTTTATTTTATACCAATGAAATCCACCTATAAATCTATTCAAATATCTTATATATTTATGAAATATATATTCAGGTTACATGGGATACCCAAAGTGGTAATATCTAATTGGGATTTCGAGTTTACATCTTCATTTTGGAAGAATATTTTCTCTAGTTTTGGTACACAAATTGAATTTAGCATAGCCTATCACCCTCAAAAGGATGGGTAGACTGAGGGATCCAACCAGGTGTTGGAAGATATTTTAACAATGTTTGTGATGCAACATTCAGGTAAATGGGAGGATTACCTCCATCTGATTGAATTTTAATATAACAATGGATACCATGACACCTTAGGAATGATCCACTTTGAGGTATTGTATGGGAGGAAATTTAGGATACCCATGGACTAGGGCAGCCCTATCAACAAATTGGCATTAGGTCCTGACATGCTAACCAAAATGGAGCAAACAGTTGAAAAGGTTTTTCATATTTGAAAGCTTCTACGTATAGGTAAAAATCTTATATAGATAACAAAATAACCTACAAAGGGTTTAAGTAAGAGGATCATGTATATTTATGAATCAAGACAATGAAATGCACTCTATAGTGGACCAGATGTGCTAAATTAGCACCTGTTTATTGCAGTTCCTTTCAAATATTGGAATGAATTGGCCAATAGCATATAAAATTTTGCTACCAAGCCATATCCACATTCACAAAGTCTTTCATGTCTCTCTACTAAAAAAGTATTTGTACTATTCTAAGCATACAATTAACTGGGACAATGTTCTATTAATTTAAGTGGTGAATTAAATTCTTGTGCATACAAATATGTATATATATATGTATCAATTTTCAAAATAAAATGATAATAATTCATCATGGTGGGTTGGTTGAACCAGAAGGAAAATTCCTAGAAGATCCTCTTTCTATTCTCTATCACACAGAAGCAACATTACATAGACGAGTCATCACCTAGGTTAAAGTGCAATGGAAGCACTATGGCCAAGGGGAGGCTGCCTTGGAAGATGAGGATGTTATCTGTAAGGCTTATCATGCTTTATTTTTATGAGTTATAATGAACACTAGGGACGATGTTCCTCATAAGAGCGGTTATATGTAACACCCTAAATGACATGTACATGTTATAGTACTGATTATTGTTTTACTTTTATATTTCATGTCATATTATGTTCCAACGGAAACATCAAGGAAATCATGACTAAATTTCCCATGTGACTTTAGAATGATATGTGAAATAAAT
Organism: Pinus taeda; assembly: GCA_000404065.3. Classification (NCBI taxonomy): domain Eukaryota; kingdom Viridiplantae; phylum Streptophyta; class Pinopsida; order Pinales; family Pinaceae; genus Pinus; species Pinus taeda. Next base: position 9,967 of record APFE030932656.1, on the reverse strand, counting down.
ATATATATTTGTATAAACAAAAATTTGGTTACATAAACCTCCCAAGACAGTTATTGGTTGTTACACACCCTTTCCCCCAAGAGGAGAGATTCGAGAAGGCCTTGGGAAAGAAAAGGAAGGGGATTTAGAAGGAAAGAGATGCCAAGTAATTCAGAGAACCTCCTAGGTGAAACAAACTAGTGGGAGCCTTGGACACAACCCGAGAAGGTTAAAAAATCGAAGCCGAACTATAGTCATGAGGTTTCAAAGTTACTCAGTCCACCCAGTGTATACCAGTGTTTAGAGAAGAAGAGATCAGGGGAGGCTTTGGAAATCATAGCTAGACTCATGGTTGGATGGAGAGATCTTCTAAGAAACAAAAAACTAACAAAACGAAAGGAAACGTATAAGTATCTAAGTATTTTTTTAGAATTTATTCAAATTGTTTATACAGGTTTTGAATATGGGATAAAGATCAAATTGAAAGAATTTTTCTACCTTTTATTGTTAAAAAGAAGAAAAATTGTAGAACATGACTCTGGATATACCATAACAACCAAGTCATTCATGAACCTAAATTTTTGTTTTATTTTTATAGCCTATTCCTCTACTAGAATTTACAAACGTATAGATTATAGGCTTTGAGAGAAATCTACAGGCGTCTTAAACTGAAATAACAAATACATGTATGATAATGATGAATTAAAACATAAAACATAAACCAAAAAAAAATATATTAATAACATGAATTAAAATGATTAGTTGGAATTGGAGCCCCCAGCGCAGTTGGTAGAGTTTAAACTGTTAATGAAAGTGCTGGAGCCCTCAGCATAGTTGGAATTGGAGCCCCCAGCGCAGTTGGAATTGGATTTAATAGCATTTAAACTGTTAATGCAAGTGTTGGAGCCGTTGAAACTGTTAATGAAACTACTCGAATCAGGGATAGCGTGGGAAACCTCAGGGACAACGTAGGATTTACAGTTCATAAGCCAGGTATCCTCGTTGCTGTAGGATTTAATCTTCTTGTCTATGTTGATGTTGTTGTTGCCTAAATCTACAGCGCAGTAGTTATTGGGAACAACGCAGCTTTTATTCCGATCAGATGAGGAGATGGCCCGAACTATTGGAATTGGCCTGAACTCTTCTCTATTTACCTTTTTATTTAGAATTGATGCGTTGTTTCTTTCCACAGGAAAACCCACGCCTTCCTCTAGCTTGGCTAGCTTCCTGGATTGTCTTTTCCTGGCGATTCTACCCTCTGAATGGGCCTTCAATGCAACTTTCGCATCAACAATTTTCCAAAGATCAAAGTTAATTTTCATAGTTAGTTTCAAATGCGACGAAAGGGCCAACCGATTGAGGTTATCTAAGGTTGCCCTGGTTCTCTAAATTTCATTTCAGATTAGGGCTAGGCTTAATTTCAGAAAAGATCTATAATTATACTGATTAAATAGTCTGTGATTAATCTTAGCAAATGGAGGAATGATTCTCTTGTTCCTACATTGTTTTAGAAATTGCAGGTCCGCAGCTCTCCTCTCAATTTTTATCCAAGAACATTCCTTTCGAAAGCATCATTTGCAACATTGAGAATGGGACTCAAGGTCTTTCATCAAACAACAGGGAGATATTAAGACAGGAATGTTCCCTAGCTTTGTTAAAATCTAAACAACCAAAGAGTAACCTTAATAGGGAAGGGCGATAGGCTATAAGATCTCTCCGTAATAATGATAAAATAGTCGTTCTTAAAGCTTATAAAGGTGGAGCCACCATTGTGTTAAACAAGGAGGATTACATATATAAAATTAATGAGCATTTGAGTTTTGGAAGTTATAGAAGGATCAACTCCAACCCTATTCCCAAGGTGATAAAGCAGGTCAAGAAAGCCATCATGGAAACCAACCTTGAAGATAAAATAAAAAAGAAGTTGATCCCCTCCTGTGAGGTTATTCCTAGAATCTATGGATTACCAAAAATCCATAAGGAAGGGGTTCCTCTTAGACCGATTGTTAACACCATCGGTTCCCCTACATATGAACTAGCTAAGTATGTAGCTAAGATCCTAAAACCTCTGGTTGGTAACACAGACTCTTTCATAAAGGACTCAACAGATTTTGTGAAGCTTATTAGAGATAAAAGGGTTGATAAAGATGATATTCTAGTAAGCTTTGATCTCGTATCCCTGTTCACAAAGATTCCCCTTGATGAAGTTGTTCATGTTATAAAGATGGCCATCGATCCTGAAACAACGAAGCTTGCAGAAATCTGTTTACGGTCCACTTTTTTCAGTTTTCAAGACCACAATTATGAATAAATTTCTGGGGTCGCCATGGGTTCCCCGCTCTCACCTATTGTCGCCAACCTATACATGGAGTACTTTGAGAGGAAAGCCCTTGACTCATTCCACTTGAAGCTAGCATGGTGGAAACGTTTTGTTGATGACACCAACCTTAATTGGACTCATGGTAGAGCAGAGCTTGAGGAGTTCTTCAATCATCTTAACTCGTTATCTTCTGAAATCAAATTTACTATGGAGCTTGAAGAGAATGGTAAGATCCCCTTTCTAGACGTCCTGATCAGTAGAAAAGAGGACGGTACTTTGGGACACCAGGTCTATAGGAAGAAAACTCACACTGATAGCTATCTTCATGCTGATTCTTACCATCATCCCTCCCAAAAATCTGGTGTTTTAAACACCCTGGCGGTTAGAGCTTTCAGGATTTCTGACCCGGATCACCTAAAAGATGAGATTGAACACTTAACCTCTGTCTTCAAAAACATTGGATACAAGGAGTGGAGTATCAAGAGAGCGATAAGAAGGGCTCAAGACAGGGCCCTCTCTAAGCGTACCCCTAAAGACAAGAAGGAAATTTAGGGGAAGGTTTACCTTCCATTCATCCAAGGGGTTACTGATAAGATTGCAAATTTTTTAAGGAAGAATAGCATAGACACTCAATTTACGACTTGTGGAACGATAAGGCAAATGATGAGGTCAGTTAAGGATAACATTGATCGTCAACAACTCAAGGGAGTGTACAAGATTGATTGCTCATGTGGTAGAAGTTATATTGGGGAAATAGGTCGGTCTCTGAAAACAAGGCTAAAAGAGCATGCGGCTGACATAAAGAATGAAAGATCCCATACATCAGCCCTTGCAGAGCACTCATCCAAGACCAAGCATCATATGTGCTTGGAAGACGCCAAGGTAATTACAAGAGAGGACAATTATCATAAAAGAAAAATTAGGGAGGCCATTGAAATTATGAAATTTCCGTGGAACCTCAACAGGGACAATGGAAGTGAAATCAGTGGAAACTGGCTTCCCCTCATCAGAAAAATAAAACCCTCGAAACCTTTGGAAGCATAAAGGTTTGGTTTATTAATTTACTAAGTAAATAATTAATGCAAATTAATTAATTTAATTTAATGTGATTAATTATATTAAATAAAATAAAATAAAATATTTTATTTATTTTTTGTTAATTCTTAACAAAAATAAATAAAATATAAATTAAAAATAAATAAAAATTTGATTAATCATATAGGATTATAATTATTAAATAAGAATAAAAATAAAAATAAGATAAAATAAAAGTAAAATAAAATTAGAACATTTTTTTTTTGGTTTTAATCAATTAGGGTTTTCAAAATTAATTTAATTTAATTAATTATATTAGAAAAGAGAGAGGAATTATAAATTTAATATTAATCAAATAAATAAATTAATTAATAATTTAATTACCCTTATATTATAATTGAAATTCTAATTTAAATAAATAAAAATTTTAGTTAGATTTTAATTAATTAACTAATTAATAAATATAAAAATAATTATTTAGTTGATTCAAAAACCAATTAATAAAAGATACTTGTGAACATAAATAAGCATTAAATAGAAATATATTATGTATAAATTAATAAAAAATTAGAAATTTATATATTAATAAAAATTAGAAATTAATTAATTAATTAACTAATAAGTTGATTATTAAAGAAATACTATAAAAATTTATAGATATATTAATTAATTAAAAATTAAAATATAAAATAAAAACAAAATAAATTTTTTATAATCAAACATAAAATGTTTATATAATAAAAAAAAATAATTAAAAATTAAATTTATATTAATCAATTAAATATAAAACTGGAATAATAATAAATAAATAAATTAGAGTTATTAAACATGACCTAATTATGAACAATTAAATAATTAATAGAATAAAAAGTTTAAAAATCATGTGTCGGCCCTTATAAATTAGGGTTCTTTGGTTTATTTATACCAAGGTGCATGGCTCCTTCTCTCAATAATCTTTCGTTCATTGTCTATCTATCTGATTTGTCCTAATGATGGACCCCCTTTGGGGTTTGAAACGTCGGCAGAATGAACTAGAAACTATGGATAATCCAGACCATGAAGCTACATAATGATTAGTATAGTAGTGTTACAAAAAAGTAAAATATAAAACATAAAATAAACAGACAATATAGTAATAACATGAATTAAGATTATTGATATAGTAATAACATGAGTTAAATAATGATAATGATTAGTATAATAGTGTTACAATATAGTAAAACATAAAACAAACAAACAATATAGTAATAACATGAATTAAATAATGATAATGATTAGTATAATAGTGTTACAAATAGTAGAACATAAAACATAAAACAAACAAACATTATAGTAATAACTTGAGTTAAAATTATTATTATAGTAATCACATGAATTAAATAATGATAATGATTAGTATAATAGTGTTACAATATAGTAAAACATAAAAGAAACAAACAATATAGTAATAACATGAATTAAAATTATTAATACAATAATAACATGAATTAAATAATGATCATGATTTGTATAATAGTGTTACAAAATAGTGCTACAAAATACTAAAACATAAAACATAAAAAAACAAACAATATAACAATATAATTCAAACATCCCTCAACCAAACATCCCTCAACCCTCCAAACCTTTATGTTTTTTCTAGAGATGTAGAATTCAACACATCACTTGACTCAAATATTTTCCTTTTATCCCTTGATCCTTCATCCCCTCGATCCTTTGTCCCCTTGATCTTCGATATTTGGTTCCCTTGATCTTCGATCTTTGGTTCCCTTGATCTTTGATTTTTGGTGTAATGAAAGTCATTACCCCAAATCATTAAGCAGGTTGTAGGGGTAACTGTTTCAATCGCCCTTTCTGTATTAAATTCTACGATTTTGGATTTCATCACCAACTAGTGTTTTCGGTACGGAAAGTTATTGTTTGTGTGTGGTTTGAACTATTAGATTTTTTACATGTGTGATTACATTGTTTGAGTCTTTAGAGACTTTAGGTGGTTTTATTGAGATTTTCTTTGTTTGCGTGTGAAGAATTACTGAGACAATCCCGTAGACTTCGAGGGCAACCTACCGAGTATACACCAAGCCAGCTTGAAGGGCTATGAGCTCTTGTATCACCTAGGGATAGTAGAGTTGGGTCACCAGAAGCCGAAGAATATTCCTTAATTGTTCATCCTCATTATCAAGTATAGACAACGGAGTATATTTCTGAGCCAATTTCACTTTCCGAAGTTACTGGTAGTTTTTCTCCTACTAGTGAATTAGCTAAGGAACTTGAAATTTCTGAGCCTGAAACTGAACCTGCTCCTACTCCATCTTCAGGATTTGCTTCTCCAACTTCTAGTGGTCCTGGTTCACCAAGGGTAGGAAGTATCATTACCAAAAATCTTCCTTCTGGACTCATTTCTATTGAAGAAATTGTTAGTTCGGACAAATATATAACTCTCCCCGAAAATCAACCGAATTTAGAACTTACAGAGCGTGAATCAATTTTCTACAGTCCTTTTAGGAGTGACGCTTGGTACGTATCATTGAAAAACTTTTTAGAAAACCTGCGTCTTATTTTTTCACCACGTCGAATTCCTTTTCATCCTACACCTAGAGGTTATTATCCTCCTTTGAATATGTCAAGATGGTCATCCATGTTTTCCCAAACAACAAAAACATTTTTATATGGCGGCCCTTCTGTTCCTTCGGGTATCAGTCACTCACTGGTACTTTTTCAGGAGCATGTCCTCGACCAATTGAACATGAGATATCAATTGTTAATAAAGGAACTCAAGCGTTGAGCGTAGAGGAAATTCTTATTTTTTCTAGTACTATTCCAAATCCGCAACCTCAAGGTAGTCAGTTATCGCTTGGGGGGCAACCTCAATGTAGTCAGTTATCGCCTGGGGGCAACCCCAAGGTAGTCAGTTACCGCCTGGGGGGCAACCTCAAGATAGTTAGTTACTGCCTAGGGGGAAACCTCAAGACAATACATATCATCACGATAGTACATACCTCAAGGTCAACCCTAGACTCAGTACATATCTCAATGTCAACCCCAGTATCAATATATACCTCAAGGTCAACCCCAGTTTCAGTACGTGCCTCAAGGTTATTAACCTCAAAGTCAGTACCCAACTCAAGGTTTCCAACTACCTTCTGGTCAACCATTTGTATAAGGAAATGGAAATGTACCTCTCAATTATCAACCCTACGCTCAACCCAATTATGATCCTCAATATGCTCAACCTTTTATGGGTACATACCCCAGAATGAACATGGTGTGGGATCCATCTCAACAAACTTGGTAGCCGAATGTGTAGTTATCAAGTCAACCTTGACAACCTTTGGTTTCTGGTCCAACCCAGCAACCTGTCCAGCCTACTGTTCAAACTTTTGCGCCTGGTCTAGTTCATCAGCCTGGGCCTAGTTCACCTCGAACTCCACCTGAAACTACTGCTGCAACTACTTCAGCTTCTGTTCAATCTACCCCACCTACTTCTGGAGTATTGACAGCTCCAGTTTCTACTGTTCCTACATCAGTGCAAACTCCTCAAGCCTCTTTACCACAGTCAGGACCTACAGTTCAGACTTTGGTTTAGATGCCTGTAGGACAACCTAGTCCAAGTACAGCTATCACAAGTCAACCACAATTACTTATCAACCATACTAGCGACAGTATCAATTTGGTCCTACTGTGCAAAACCCAGTTTATCAGTATCAGGCGTACCCTGGCTATACTTATCAACAACCTCAACAACCCCAGTTTGGTCCGGTTAATATTGGTTTTCTGGGAGGATATAATATTCCCAATGCAAATCCAATTCTAAGTTATCTTGAATATCCTCCTCCTGGGCTAGTCTTGTTACACCAAGGTTTTCAAGACCTTAACCGTCAGTTATCTTTTATTGCAACTTTGGATTTACCTGATTTGTCATGCCTTACGAATGATCCAATTAACTATCTTCCGTATTGGCCGCCAATGCCTAATAAGTTTCCCAGTGATATCCCGAAGTTTGAGGGTAAGTCAAGAGAATATCTGTCAAATCATGTGATGACTTATCACCTCTGGTTTGCATCTAATTCATTATCGATGATTCAATTCGTTTACGTCTTTTTCAACGCACTCTGATTGGTCTTGCTGCCAAATGGTACATTGAGTTACCATGAGGCTCTTTTTATAATTTTAGTCAGTTAGCAACTTCTTTCTTAACCATTTTCAGTTGTCTGTCAGATACGACAATGGCACGGAATTATTAACTTCATTGAAACAATCAATTTCCACATATATTTCAGATCATATTCTTGAATGGTGACGTAGACGACGTTTAGTGAAAGTTTTTATTCCAGATCAAATTTTATGCTTTGCGCATTAACATCCCCCACCCCCAGCCTCATATGAAATAAAATTAGTAATATAGTAATAACATGAATTAAATAATTACCCGGATGCAGGTGTTAATTGTTGTATTTAATATGAGAGGACGTCCACGTGCCGAGGGCATGGTGCCACGCTACAGCCAGGTGGGTGCCATGAGCTATGGGCTGGTTTCTGCCCCAACGAAGTTAACGTGCATTAATGGTGCTTCAATGCCGGGGTCTTCCCAAGGTTCGGGCACCAGATATCTTGTAATGGCGGAAACATTCTTGTGGTTATGTTTGCAGTTCGGTTGTCGTTCTGGAGAACTGGTCGTTCAGGTGGGCGTGGAAGAGGGAAGCTCTGAGGGTAGAATACCCACCCTCGAGTCTTTCCCCTGCTACATTCACACTGTGTGTGATCAATCGACTAGAGTGCATTTGACGGTGGAAGTCGGGACGCAGAACCACCGAGGTATCATTCTCTGTGACACTCTTTCTGTTCGAAGAAGGCACCAGGCCGTTAAGTTTCACTCTGGGAATAGTATGGCTCCGCGTGCTGGGTATCGCAGGCCTCGTAGGGGAGGTAATTATGGGCAGAGCTGCACTAGGGACAGTAGCCAATCAAGCCCGAGGCGTATCACTACTCTGGCCTGTGCTTCGCCACCCTCGGGTGATTCAGCGTCCTCTGAGGCGGATTTGAACAATGAAGTGCAGATGGAGACCCTTTATTATCGCCGCAAGAGGGACAAACCTGTAGTGAAAGCCATGATAACAGTAATTTTTGCTGAGGAGGATGAGGCGGAGGGAAGTTGGAAGGCGGATATGGAGGCAAAGACGCCCCCCTCCTCGGACAATAATTCCAAGATAAAAGACAGCTCCTACAGCCCAGAACCTCAGAGCAAGATGGATGAGGACATCACCTATGGTTACTCAGCCGAGCAAGCAGAAGCCTTACAAGAAATTACCAGCCTCAAAGGGAAAGAACCCGTGGTTATTCCAGAAGGTCTTCCAGAGGCTCTCAAGGAAGCTCAAATCGACCAGCCTTCCTCTCCTCAGAGCAAGCCAAAGACTGAAGAGTCTGAAGACTCTTTTGATTACACTTTTTACCTCAAATTACCTCCGGGTATAGAGCGTCTTGAAGATATTCCGGTTGGCATGGAAGTTACCTGGGAACGGGACCCGGTTCGCACAGCAGAAGACCACAAGAAACGAGAGCTGGAGCGAGAAGCTGAGGAGCGCAAGAAGCAGGGAAACTAATGGCAAGGGCGTCATGGGTAAGCCTGATATCAGGCGAAAGCTGTATTTTCTTTTTGCTTAGTTTTGGTCTGGTGGCGCGAAGCAATTATGAAACTGCTGGTCACAAAAACTGTTTCTTGTAATGGGTCTCGGGGTCTGGGATAATTTCCAGTTTTCTTTTTTTTTTACAGGTCAATGTCAGTCTATGTTTGTCTTGGTCAGACTATGTCACAACACATATCTTCTCTGCTGGTATTTTTTGTAATCTCCAGCTTGTATATGCAGACAATCAAGGTGGATGAAGTAAGCTTTGCCAGAGAGCTGAACACTCGCTCTCAGAGGTTCTCACCTCTTGTACATATTTTTTTTGGTTTTTTAGTATAATTAGCATAGCCTTTACTCAGCAAAAAAAAAACATGAATTAAATAATTATAATAATTAATATAATAGTCTTACAAAAGAGTAAAAAAATAAAACGTAAATAGTGTTACAAAATAGTAAAACATAAAACATAAAAAGAAACAAACAATATAGTAATAACAATTATTAAATAACAATAATGATTAGTGTAGTAGTTTCACAAAATAGTAAAACATATAACATAAAACAAACAAACGATATAGAAATAACACAAATTAAAATTATTAATGTAGTAATAACAATTATTACATAATGATAGTGATTAGTATAATTGTGTTAGAAAATAGTAAAACATAGACCATAAAATAAACAAACAAACAAACAATACAGTAATAAGATGAATTAAAATCATTAATATAGTAATAACATTATTAATAATTAAGACCAAGTAATTTCTCAGGCTCAGTACCTTGACCTTGTCTATACACATTCAGGTACCTTACACGAAAAAATCCTTTACCTTCCGAAACACAATCAAATAACTGTAGCTCCTTCAGGTTCTCATGCCTCTGATGGTATGATTGGTTCAGTTAGTACCAAAAGTAAGAATAAATCATCAAAGAAATCTTTTACTATTATAACTTTACCAGATTCCCCGACAGGAGACTCTTCCGCTAAATTCCTGCAGATATTC
>APFE030932640.1:0-11263 GCA_000404065.3 Pinus taeda | reverse complement strand
TTCTTTTCTTTAGATAATTTCATTTCATCATTTACACATTCAATTCACCCCACAAAATTATATCATCACTATGTCATATGCAATTATGTAGAAAGAACAAATACCATCAATAATGCAACAAAACATAAAGGAATAATAGAAGAAAATAATTCACACATAGAAACGTCAGGATTTGTCGAAGACCAGGGAAAAACTACACAAAGGGGAAAACCATTTCAAATTCATCTTCTTATTATATTGTCATAAAATTTTCAACAAAGATAGAGTAGAATAACCCAATTCTTCATTCACAAGACTATCTCGAAAAGCCAACCAAACAATATCCTGGAGATAAAACCAAAAATAACTACTAATCAAAATCATGATCCGAAAGACTGCGATCAACTATCAACATATGCGGTCAAATATTAGAATTTATGGTCAGTTATCAGAAAAAACCTAAGCCCCAACCGCATGGAGTTAATGGTCATGTGTGCGGTTGAATTGTTTCGATTGCATGCAAAGGCTTGTATGTTTGCAGATGTAGCTCAAAATATCCTATGGAAACCCTACGACTATGAACCAAAAATGTTAATATACACGTGTGAGCTTGAACCTTGCAATTCTGGACCTATGCAAAGATATTCTCGATGCACCAATTTTAGACCTTTGTAATCCAAAACAAAAGAAGTGAAAATAAGAATGCTTGATTGTGATCTCCAAATGAGGGTCAATCAACTTGCCTTTTGTAATTCCCCCTCCCAAAGTTACCCACTTTTACAAGCTATCCAAGGTAAACACAAGCTAAGTGTTACTATGACATGACAGATCATAGTATAGCTAGAATGTTTAGAGAGGTATACGCAGGTTCGCTATGACAATAATGAGTATACACGTGGGTTGACCATATACCAAGTCGCGCATATGTACACATGCATGTTTACAGAAGGAACGGCACGTACATGTTGGGAATTTAAGTTTTGGTCCATGGTATTGGGTCCATGGTATTTGGTCCACAGCGTTGACCCCAGGTATTGGGTCCAAGGTATTGGTTCTATGTGGTTTTGGACCATGGTATTGAGAGAGGCCTAAACCTATATAAGGATAATATCATTAGAACAAGAGATGCAAGTGTGCAAGTGATGAATATCTGAGGAAGTGTGAGATCTAGTATGCTGGTTATGGGTTTGTGATGCTTTGCTTGATCTGAACCTAGGAGGCACCGATGCGGTTGATAAAGGTTGATGGACCGGGATCATGAAGACTAAAATGCATTATCATTATATGGTATGATAATGAATAGATCTGAATACTGATGCATGTTTTATCCTTTATATCTTATGTTCTGGGTATATCTGAAGTTGAAAATTGCAATGAAGGTATAAGTAATTATTTTCAGATTTGTATGCAGGTTTTCTCTGGTGAAAAGGTGTATACACGCTGGTTCGACACTATCAAGTAGCGTATACATTATGAGATTTGAGGTTTGAGGTTGTTGTTGGTTCTAGTGGTTGTTGCAGAGTTCTGGACTTTGCTCTGTGTTCTGGTGACTATGTTTTGATGACAGGGTTTCAGTGATTCAGTTGTTGGGTGATTCAGAGTTAATGATTGTATTGCACTGATGATTGTTTTGTATTTATGGATCCAGTCTGAAAATTTATGAAACGTGGTCCCTGGAAGAAAAGAGAAGGTTGTAGCCTTATGTAGGTCAGCACCTATGTACTAGTACTTCAGCTAGTACAAGAGCTAAGGGGGTTGTATCTCCCTTCCAGGAGAAGCTGGAGAATGAAAGAAGGTTGTAGCCTTCTGCAGGTAGAAGCCTACGTACTGGTATAAGACTGCACCAGTACAAAAATATTGTAAAAATAATTTTCTTATTAAAAGAAGATAGAGATGAATTGCAGTAGGTGGTTTCCACCCACATTGGGTTTCCACCTTATATCATGGTGTTCATGTGTGCTTCTTATGTGTGATGATCTGTTCTATTTTACTGCACTTGTTTACATTTCATATGGTTAATGAAGTTCTGATACACTGATTAAAGATCAACATATAATGAATTAACTGAATCATAAGTTTACTGGATATACACTAGTTGCATTAAAAACAGTTGCGTGTACACACGGGTTCTCTTAACTGAAATAACGTACGAATTGCAGTAGGTGGTTTTCACCCACATTGGGTTTCCACCTTATATCATGGTGTTCATGTGTGCTTCTTATGTGTGATGATCTGTTTCGTTTTACTGCATTTGTTTACATTTCATATGGTTAATGAAGTTCTGATACACTGATTAAAGATCAACATATAATGGATTAACTAAATCATAAATTTACTGGATATACGCTAGTTGCATTAAAAACAGTTGCGTGTACACACAGGTTCTCTTAACTGAAGTAGCGTATATGAATCTAAGTACGGAAATGAAAAAGTTAGTGATTTGCTAACACTGATTCACCCCCTCCTCTTAGTATTATTTCCAACGATATTAATATCTAGAAAGTTTTTTTTGCAAATTATTTCAATGAAGCTCGCCTCCATTATTCCTCTTTGTGCTTTTGACTAATAAATTACGAGCCACCTATATCCAATGGTAAGTTTTTATTCATTTCAATCATATGGGATTGGATTTTTTAAAGTAAATAAAATGATTATTGAAATCCAATTAGTGAAACTTCAAAAACTAATGCTATTACAAGCGTTACCAAGTCCCATTGTGCTCAATGAAATTAACCCAGTTACATCGATCCTAATAATACATTAGGTAGTTACAAACTCCAGGAACATAAGAGTGTACCACAAAGTTATTCTCCACTACTAATGGTAGTGCCATGGGTATTAGACCATGGTTTCCTTCACTAAACCAAACACCAGTTGGCATTTCCAAGCTACATACACCTAAGCAATACTTTCATTATTCCATATTAAGTAGTGCCATTCAACCATAGCTTTGATACTTAACAAAATTCTCAATGAGATATCGGGTTTACGCTAATTGAAGTTGTAGATGGGTTCAATAACATTCATCCTCTTCTATTAACATTGAACCTCAATCAATTTGTGATTATTTCTATTGAAATATGTGCTATTGCATTTAAATCTACAAAACTAGACAAAATTATCTACAATTTTCAAATCGATAAAACTAAATTCTAAGCCCTTTCAGCTTTGGAAAATTGGAATTTACTGCCCAACTATCACACTTCGTTAATTTTTAAAACCGAACGTTTAATTTTCGTTATGGTGATGTGAATATTAAAATTTTTAACTTGCACAGTCTTGCACATTTTTGAAAGAATCTCAGAACAATTCACAGTTAGCATCCAAATCGACGTGATGTTTCATAAATTCACTTTGTTTTGTTGACTATAATTTCTTTCATAAGATTTAAAGATTGCATTGGCGTTAGATAACCTCAAACCAATTAAGTTTAGGAACATTATTGCCGTTAGTTATTTCGTCTTTGGAATACTAAGAACCTTGTCAACCTTATATTTTCTTAATGTTTTATCTTGTTATTTTTTACGCCGTAAGGCGTTTCCATTTGAAATAGACTTTCCTAAAATCTACCTGTCATCGCTATGTGTCGTTAGATTGTGTATTAGACGATTAGAGTATTATTGATCGTTCGATTAGAGTATTGTTGATCGGATTAATGGTAGTTGAATAGTTGTAACTGTTCCATGACGCATAAGCCGCAATGGAACAAAATCTGCCACGCATTCAGATAAGCCAACCCTTTGGCAATCCCAAGGATTAAGTTCTTTCGTTGCTACCAGCTTCAGAGCTTAATGATCATGGCGGGATCGGGTACTCTTGACAATAGAAGCGGGGATGGGGATCCAGGCTTCCTGATATTGAGATCTCCAACCATCTTTCTTTGCAAGTTTATTGTTTCGAGAGATTGGGGGAATTTGCAGAGAGGCCATGCATTTTACAGGGATCGAATGGGAAGGTTTATTCTTATGGAGAAGTCGATTTGATTTCTCGCAGGGTCGGCTCTGGTTTGGCCAAGCTCGGCATCGGGCATGGAGATGTCGTTATGCTTTTGCTGCCCAATCGCCCAGAGTTCGCTTTCGTTTTCTTGGGTTCGTCTCGAATTGGCGCCATTGTGACGACTGCCAATCCTTTCTATACGCTGGGTGAGATTGCGAAGCAGGCAATGGTGTCCGGGGCTTGGGTTATCGTCACTCAGGCCTCCTAGGTCGAGAAATTGTGCGATCTTGAAAGGGAAAAAAGTTCACTTCTGGTTATTACAATTGACACAGGGGCTCCGGAGGGGTGCCTGCATTTCTCGGTTCTGGCAGAGGCCGACGAGAATGAGATATGCATCTTTGTTTTCTTCACATGGCCATGCATCTTTGTTTTTGTACTTTTCTATTTTTCATCGGTTTTTCCATTTTGACTGTAATTGGTGTGTTGTTCTTTGTTGTTATTGTGATTCATCGTTCTTTCTTTTACCCTGCGTGTTGGCATCAACTGCCTAGGTGATTTTATTTTGTTACTGGAATGTAGAGCAAGAGAATAGTTGGCGAAGAAACCCATGGGGTGGAAGGGCAAGTATGCACTTATTTTCCAATTTATATTTATTCAGGTAGTTTTTACAGATAAATCTGTACAGTGAGAAGCCTCATGGTAGCTAATGGTTAATAGTTGTTTTCTAGTTTTAGCTGAATAAAGCCCTAATCATTAAACCGTTTTTTTTCATTATTTCTACTTCACAATGAAGCTATGGGAATTGCAAGGGCTTTAACCATAGAATATTTTTATTTTCTTTGACAGTTCTTGCTTATGGGTTTTGTAATTTTGCAACAGGTGAAAGGGAGGGTTATGAGATGAGAAGCTTCCGTTTCTACACCCGCCTTATGTTTATCTGTCTCAATTTGCGGCAGACGCTGTGTTCAAATCTTTCTAAAATGGAGTTTCTATTATTTGTTGTGAATTTGGGGTGATGAGATTCACATGCGGGACAGGATACGAATGTGGCAAAAGACGCTCGTACACCTTTTTGTAAACCACGATCCTTTAATTCTCGATTTCCAAGAAATATAAAACATTCATTGCTCTCTTTTTCGTAACAGGTGGACAGGAGGCTTTGATAATATTGGTAACAGGTGGGAAGGGGAGTCTCCACCTGTTACAATAGAAGAATTTCCTGTTTCTTCTTCTGTCTTTGGCAGCGAACTTCGGACACTGCAGAAAGAAATAGGACAGTATAAACGTGTAAAAGGACGTGCGTACGCGTTCCCTCCAGGTTCATTATAATATTATAATAGGTATGGAAGGAACCGACTCAACCGACTCTTCCACTCTGGCTTTCGCCAAAACACAAAACCATTCACTGATTTCTGTATCTCATGGTCTCTGCAGGTACATATTCTGTCAATCTATAGCAACGCAGGCGAACCGTCGTGCAGCCAGCCCTCGGTGTTTGACGTGGGAACAGTGTTGCAACGTGGCAGTGGAGACTACCAGGGGCCTAGCTTATCTGCGCGAGCTGTACAGAGATCCCATCAAGCACTTGGACATAAACTCTCAGAATATCCTTCGCTCAGGTAAAAAAACCCAACTTCCTTTTGCTGTATGCAACTCCGGGAAATTCCTTGGCTTCCTCTTTATCTGTTTTTGTGGGGCAACATTAGCATGTTTTTTAGATTTACAGGATTCAAACACTGCTACTGCAAGATTTTTTGAATTTTTTTTGCCTGGATTCCAGTCACTTTTGGTTGGGCAATTCCTCAGCGCCTCCGCCTAGTTAGAGGATTCCTTTTCTTAATATCTTTCCTAAACATTTTTTTTTCATATCATGGGATAAAGTTTAAATATCATTTCTTTTCTTTTCATGTCATGGATGAACTAGACATAAATTGATATAAAAGATATAAGAAGTTCTGCATTATTTAGCAATCTAATGATTTTTTTATTGTCTTTCCATATCATTTCTTTTCTTTTCATATATAAATTGATATAAAAGATAAGAAGTTTGGTATTATCTAGTAATCTAATGATTTTATTATTGTCTTTACATTTTGTTTAAGGAATATTTTTGTTTTACCATGTCATGGACAATTAAGGTGTAAGTATCATTTTTTTTTGTGCCATGGATGACAAGATTTAAATATAGATATCAATATAGATTCATCACAAGCACAGATTTAACTTGAGCTGAGCAAGATCACATTTTTTCACAAACTTCTTTAGAGTGCGAAATAAAATATACATAGCATCAAATAATACATCTTTAGAGTGCCAAATAGAGTATACATGAGACCAAATAATACATAGAGACATTTTATCATGCAAATCAAAATGCTTTTTGTATTATTAATATATTTTTATGTTAATATTAATTCGTAGTAAAAGAGTTTATTGATAACACACATTGAATTTTGTTTATATACAACATTAAAATATTTTATTTTAACAAATGATTTTTCTATATAGATATATATGAAGTTGCATAGATTTTCAAATAGTTTATTTAAATATCTGGTTGAAATATTTTTGAAAAGTATAAGATTTAAACATCTTCTTGACACTTTTTCAAGTAAGTCAAATTTCTTCATGTGCAAAAAAGTGTGGAAGTGTTTTTCCCATTATGAGAAACTTTTGTCTTCCACCTTACGGTGTTGATTGTGAAGGAGGTGTTACTGTACTATATTGAAATCTTACTATTTGAGAAAGTTTGACTGCAATCTCATGCCTTTCCTATTCGTAATGTCTTGGTGAAACAGTTTATGCAAAGGTCACGCCAAAAAAGAAAAATCAATGAAGAAAGAAGAAGAAGAAGCAACTTCCCCAAAGAGTGGAAATTGGAAATGGTAGATCTGCGTAAGCCTTACATACTATAGTTGTGTCATACATACTATAGTTGTGTCACCAACTCGTGTCACTTACCTGAAATTGTATAGCCTTTTCTTTTGCTTGCTAGATTATAATGGAATGTGAATTTCCTATTTCATATAGGAACTATTTGAATTTCTTATTTTCCCTAATCATATATACATTTATTTAATTAGAAATCACACGTTAGTGTTAGAATTCTATTGTAACTGTTGGACAGAGAAATTAACCCCAAGTTACATTGATTTTCCATTACTCAAACATTCATATATACAAGATTTCATGACCTTTGGTTTTGTCTTCCAAGGTGTTATGTCTCTTCCTATTCTAACTGTTCAGATTTCCCCTATTTTAAATATTTACAAATTACCAAATTCTTAAGGATTAGGTGTCTATCAAGCCCCCTTTAATCGGAAGGGGTGGGGTGTTCGTAATGATTATGCAGAGAGATGGAGTACAACTTCCAATCGCTCAATCTGCTCTTTAAATCTAGTGGTTTTGGGGATGACCATAAACCGAAAGGCCATTAAATTATTAACTGCCAAAAAGAAATAAATCAGGATGACAGTATTAGATGACCAAACTACCTGTTAACCTTACAGTAAATTTGGCACCTCATGATATTACCAATGACCTTGATGTAAATGGCTACCATGTTTTCAATGTTCAGGACTAGAAACTCTCCAACTCTTATTTTGCACATAAATCAGTGTATCATATGATAAATGTGCACAATGTATTATATGATAACTGATGGAGCCTATCATAAAAGACAATTTCAATGAAAATAAAGTTGTTGCAATGCCCTTTGCTATAGATGCCATGCTCATGACAGGTAGCTTGAGCCATTTCCCTAAATAAATGGCTGCCCAACCAAACCTAAAAACCTCTAAACATGGATATATTTGTTAACTGCTTCAAGAATAGCCAAAACTATGTCAACTATTCAAAGATTATTGGAGGCCATTAGAACAACTGTCACCATTAATTCTTCAGAAGCCTACACCTATCATCAAGATTCCTAGCAATTTCAAATCTTGATATCCGTTGGTCAGGACTGGCAGAAATAGATTGAACATATAACCTGATTTCAATAGGTAAAAGAACATGACAGCACGACTTTCAAAATTCATACATTTCGATATAGCATGGACATAATTTTCCATTATAACCAAAAGAAAGAATATACAGATGAGGAATTTTGTTCTGATCTGATTTGTTTTTTGCACAACAATAAAAATGAGTAGAAAAAAAAGTCTGACAGTAGTTAACACTATCTTACAAAGTTTAGTCAACTAATGTAAAAGAGTGTGATTTTCTTACCTGCTCAGACTCCTGTTTTTTTAGAGCCTTCAATGCTTCATAGGCTTCTTGCCGAATATAATTTGCATCATTCCATTCATCTTGCAATTGCCTCAAATCAGAGTTCAAGGCACCAAATCTTTTCTCGATGGACTTGATTGCCTCACGAAATGCCCTCTCTTCCTGTCTTGCAGCTCTCAATCTCTCTATCATTTGTTCTTTGTTGGACTACACAAAATCCCATACGAAATATAGCAGAGTAAGAAGAGGAGACAATTTTCAAAAGACTAAAGAAGATGTACTAGATGCTCAAAACAACAAAGAATATTCAATTAAAAGACTTGCGAAGATATATAACCATGTTACCCGCTTCATCTGTATGGCTGCTTTGATGAAGTCCTTGCTTTGGGTTTTCTCATCCAACTATAGCTGCACAAGTCGAATTTGAGTTCTAATTTTGTTGTCCAAGTGCATTGATATTTTCACTAAGCACAGGAGCTTCTTCTTAGTGACCTCTGCTTCAAGCTTTTACTCATTCTCTGAAACAGGAGTAAATATACCATTTGAACCAGCAAGAACACCTGTAGATACCAAATCAGAGGCACTAAAAACAACACCCTCTTGCATGTTTGGTTGCACTGTGTGATTGTAGCCTCCAGAATTTTTATCTACCACATCAGAAGACCCACCACTGTTAGACACATTACAGTCACTTGACTCTGGATCATATATTTCATCTTTCGCATGATGCACCTCGTCAACCTGTTGTCCATCCGTGTCTTTAGTGAGAATACCATTATCCTCATTATCAAAACACCCTGATTCAAGCTCATTGTCATCATTTAAATGAAAATGAGGTTCCAGCTCACTGTCCCCATTTGGCAAACAGTCCATTTCAATCTCATCATTCTGCCCCTTGTTTGCAGGTTCAGATTGCTTCTTCTCATCTATTATATGGCCACATGCATCATCCTCATTTTCCAAGTTCTGGCATCTAGATTCACTATTCTGCTCTGGCTTGTTGTCCTCACTCACCATAGACTCTATTTCTTCAAGTTTACCATCTAACGCTGGCAATTCCAGCTTCTGTTGCTCCACTGAAATGCTCCCAGATTCAAACTCATGCTTTTTATCAATTAAACACTGGAACTTAGAATCACAGGATAGATTCTGTCCATTTGAATTGATCTCTCGAGGCTTAGCAACTGGTTGTGATCCCTACTCCAATTCGTTTTTCTCCAAAAAATCTCCACTTGACGAACATTGCACATTCTTCTCATCATTCCCTGTCATTACCTCTGGTGAATTGATCTCCTGAACCTCCGCAGCCAGAGGTGATCTCTGCTCCAATTCATTGCTTCCCACAAAATTCCTTTCAACTCCATCTTTATTAATGGGACAGGGTGATTTAGGATTGTCCCCCACAAGATCCCTTTCAATACTTTATTTCCCGTTAACCAAACTGGGGGATTCAAGCTTGTCCTCCACAAGATCTCTTTTAATACTTTCTTCCCCATTAACCAAACAGGGTGATTCAAGCTCATCCCCAACAAGATCTCTTTCAATTATTTCTTCCCCATTAACCAAACGACTTAATTCATGTTATTCCCTCACAAAATCCGCTTCAACCTCATCATCTCGATTAACCAAACATGCTAATTCAACCTCATTCCCCGTAAAATGATTTTCAAATTACATAAATAAGGATGGTTCAAATGGCAAGATCACATAGATTAAGGATTCTCTTTAAATTATTTAGGTAGTATAAATGAAATTTATTAGATAAATTGGTTTCAAATATATGTTATGGAAATGACATTTAAGAAACAAGGAAAATAAAACATCATTACGGTGCAAATATCGCCTCTATGGATTCATCTATCAAAACACAACCGTATTCTAAACACGCAATTTCATAATTTCCCTCTTACAGCCAACCAATATAAATAATATTTATCCATTTCCCTATTAGACGCTACAAAAAAAGGAACTCACTATGATGTTGTGATGCTTTGCACTTTTCATTTTGAACGATGACATTCAACAATGCATCTGCAAAGATTTCACAGTGATCGATGGATACACTTCAGACTGAGGAAAAAAATGATTTGGAGGCCCAATACTGCATTGAATCAAAACTTTTGATACCGAATAAAACAACTAATGTTAATTTATCAATTTTCCTTTGGTTACTATTTAGTGTCACAATATATATATCATATCCGTGTGTTTGCTATTCACTTAAAATTCTAAGAAGAAGATTGTGAATCATAGCATAACAGATACTTCCAAGTGTTGTCAATGGCCATTACAGATGGTTACATAGTCCAGGTCTGTAATTGTCTACCAAAGCAATAGTTAAGGACGTTAAGCAGTTTTTCTCATACTGTGGCATAGTAAAGAACGTAAAATTAGAGAGGTGGGTGTTGGATTTCTTGACTGAGTTTTATGTAAAAGTGTTGATTTCCAATTTCTGCAATACCTTTTGAGCATAATAGTTGTCAACTTGTGTATTATTAGAGTTGCAGAGAAGTGTTCTATTAATAATATGTTGAGAAATAGAGTGCAGTCACAATATTATTTTTGTGTTGCAATATCTATTGAGCATAATAGTTGTCAACTTGTGTTTTATCAAAGCTGCAGAGAAGTGTTCTATTAAGAATTGGTTGAGAAATAGAGCGCAGTCACAATATTATTTTTGTGTTATCAAAATTAGAGAAGTGATTCATGGAAAACTTGTTGGATGTAGTAAGCCTGGACATCAATGACTCAGGGAATATCAAGCCACGCAGTAGCCATGGTGTGTATTTTTCCTGATAAAACTGGATAACGCTAGAGGCTTTGCATTGATATACATACTTAAGGTCTGTGTAACAGCAGACCTTAACCGGCCAAAACCAGTGCCTGATTATATTTTTTGGGTGGTGATAGGACGGGGCAGTGGACACAAGTTGCTTTAGTGACTATCAAGGAGCCCCATGCTTTAGAAGTTGCTATCCTTCTTAGTGTAAGCATGGTTTTCTTAGTTTATCAATGTTTGCAATTGTAAGGTTTAAAGGGTAAATTCTTTGCTGTGATTTTGTTACAAGGAAATTTGGGTTGGGATTTGAATTTGCTATAAAGAGATGGAATTCAAGAT
>APFE030932617.1:0-27870 GCA_000404065.3 Pinus taeda | reverse complement strand
TAGAGAAAGATAGTTTTTGATTGGCTTGCTTGTCACTAGATATCTTTAGATACTAGGAAGGTCGATCTTGTCCGCAACCTCGACTCATTCTGCGTGACACCGGTGAAGGTTCCTATTCCTGTAGGTGTGAGGTTATCTAATGAACAGTGTCCCAAGACATAAGAAGAGGAAGAGGACATGTCCCATGTTCCATATGCAAGTGCAGTTGGTAGCCTGATGTATGCATTGGTCTGTACTAGACTAGAAATTACACATGGAGTGGGAGTATTGAGCAGGTTTATGTCAAAACTAGGGAAGGACCACTAGACAGTAGTGAAGCGGGTTTCCAGGTATTTTAATGGCACTATTGATTATGGTTTGTGCTACCAAGGAAGACCAGGATTGGACATAGTGTTGGATATTCATGACTTTGTTGATTCAGACTGTGCTAAAGATCTGGATCAGAGAAGACCTACAAGTGGGTATGTGTTTAACCTATTTGGAGGTGTAGTCAATTGAATGAGTAAGAAAGAATCTGTAGTGGCACTATCAACTACAGAGGTAGATACATGGCAACCACTCATTGAAGCAAGGAAGCAGTTTGGTTGCAGAGATTGTGTTCAAGTATGGGGTTAGTATAGGGAGCTATAAGGATAGACTGTGATAGCCAAAGTGAAATTTTCTTGGCAAAGAACCCTGCATATCATTCAAAGACAAATCACATTGATGTTTAGTATCACTTTGTGAGGGATATGATAGAATACAAAAAAGTGTTGTTGGTAAAGGTGGACACTTTGAAGAATACTGTAGATGCATTGACAAAATTTGTGAGCTCTGAGAAATTCATTTGGTGCAAAGAAACAATGGGCGTTGTAGGGCTGGATAAATGACTAAGCTCTCTTGTGCCCCCCTATGGAAAGAAAACAAAAAGTGGGAGAATTTTGGGTTGTGTTATATTTTTTCCCTGGCTAGCCCACGTAGTTAACCGAGGGGTTAGAGGTGGGTTGAAGCAACCCCTTTGTTGTGTCGATTGCATAGTGGGGGGGTCACAAGGGGTTTTATGGGTGTAGGGAACAACCCTATATGGTGTCTAGGGCATCACCACAGAAAATTTTGTTTTTTGGACCCTATATTAGGTTGGGCGGACCTACCTATGGTTTTGTGCATGATTTTCGCACATGGTTTTGGACACGATGGTTTGCGGTCCATGGTTTTTGGCATGATGGTTTTCAATCCATGGTATTGGATGCTTCGGCATGTATAAATATGTATTGTAACATTGAAATGAACATAATGAAAAATCAAGTTGGTTGTCCTGGTTTTGGGATCCAAGGGAAAATCTCGGTGTATATGTGTTTTATGTGTTATGCTCTCGCATTGTTTATTTTATGTGTTTTAGAATTCGTATGCAGGTAATTTCTGTACAGCGTTAAAACCTACACTTGTGTCCACTCTCTTCTACTCAACTTGTGGCTGCTCTACAACATCCTGAGGCTCATCATTTGGATCTAAAAGCTCCTGTTCTAGTGGGATTTGAAGCTCCCTCTCAAGCGAGAACCACATGGCCTTGTCTTCATCAAATTTTGCATCCCTTTGAAAAAATATCATTTTGAGGGATGTCAAGTAAACACAGTAGTTGTGGGGAGTTTCTATGTAACCCAAAATACCCCCAATTTTAATGTTGGCTCTAACTTCTTCCTTAATTCTTTGGAGACATGGCAGTAAAGAGGGGCTCCAAAAATATTGAAGTGCGACACACCTGGCTTCCTCCCCGAGAAATACTCCTCTGTTGTAATCATGCAAAGAATCCGATGAGAACTCATGTTTTTGAAATAGATTGTGGTGTTACATGCTTCAACCCACAAGTGCAGAGGTAGGCTTTGTTCATGCAACATCGCCCTCGTTGCTCCCAAAATTCTATGGTTCTTTCTCTCAGCCACCCCATTCTGTTGTAGGTTGTGGGGTGTTTTCAACTCTCATCGAATGCCTTCTTTTGCATAAATTTTTTTAAACTCATTCAACATGTACTCACCTCCATTATCGCTCCTAAGAGACTTCACCTTCTTACTCATTTCTTTCTCAATCAGTGCCTTGAAATCCACAAACTTGGAGAATGTCTTATCCTTCTTCTGCATGATGAAGATCCAACACTTCCTTGAGAATTCATCAATAAAAATGAAAAAATATTTGTTCTTGGTAGTGGAAGCTGTCAAGGAAGGTCCACATACATCAGAGTGAATTATTTCAAGGACTGAATGTGATCTACTATCTTGATCATGAAAATTGCCTTTTGTGTACTTCCCCAAGGTACACCTTTTGCATGTATCATACTGCTGTAGTGCTCCTTTGGGGAGGCTTATTTTTATTTGTTGCATGATATTCAAAGCACCTTGATGCAAATGGCCAATTTTTCTACGACAAATTTCGCCGAAATTGCAACTCTTCACCTTCTCCACCTTTGTGCTCAATGCAACACAATCCTCCACATCTAGCTTGTACAAGTTCTTCTTGCAAACCCCGATCTGCTTCACCTGTCCCATGGTTATGTGTCTCAAGAATGCCTTTCCTTTGGTGAATATAACATCATAACCATGGTCTTCCAAAACTACAACGGGGAGAAGATTCTTCTTTAGACTCGAAATAAACATCACATCCTTGAGTCTAAGAGGGGAGCCTGACTCCCTCTGTAATGTGACTGTACTAATCTTGATCACATTGTAAATTCCATCATCTCCCATCTCGGTGTGCATCTAGAGATATTTCTCCTCCAAATCACCAAAAAATATATATTTTCCCTATTATATGGAACGAGGCACTGTTGTCCAAGTACCACACACTCTCCATCATTGCGTTGGACCTTCATGAAATGAGAGTAAAGTTAAGCTCGAACTGTGAAACCAAATATTCACTTGCTACTCCTCCTGAGGTCTTCTTGCTTGTCTTATTGTGTGCAAAATTCATGGAATAATGCCCAAATTTATGATAGTGAAAGCACTTGATTCTGGACAAGTCTTTCTTCTTCTCCCCTTGATTGTATTCTACTTTGGTTTGGGATTTTTTCCCTTTCCCTCCCTTTTCCTTTCCAACCAAGGAAATTTTTCTTCATCCTCATCCTTGGATGAATTCCCATCTCTGTTATTCTACCTTATTTTCTCTTTTACCAAATCAGACCATGTGCGTTCCCAATTTGGTAGTTTCTCCCTCCCATTCACCGAATATTAGTAGTTGTGCCAACTCTTGGGAATACCTAGAAGGATTAGGATTACCAAATCATCCTCTGCAATAGTAACAACAACTTGACCAAGTTCATCACAACATTGTGTGAACCTGCTAAGGTACTACGAAATGGTCTTGTTCTTCTACATCTTGATTTTTTGAAGTGTATCCTTGAGTGCTAGCTTCATCTGGTGACTAATATTATGAAACAAATATGTCAATTCTTTCCACATTTCATACAAATTCTCTTTCCCATGGATATTTGGGACAATATGGCCTTGTACTCCCTCCAATATGATTCTTCTCGCCTTGGCTACACACTTCTTCCATTATGCTAGATCCTGAGTATCAGATGTTGTTGTTTTCGGGATATCATTATCGATGAATTCCTTCAATCCATCATCTTCCAACACTACCTCCATGCAGTCCTTTCAAGAAACATAGTTCGAGCTTCCCTCAAGGGTATACTTGGGTCTTAGTCCATAGAAATCTATCCTTCTAGCTTTGAAGAATTGATCTTTGAAAGAAGATCCTCTTGCAAAAACAACTTTGAAATATCTCCTCTACAGTCAATCCTGCTTTGATACCATGTAGAAATTAATGTGTATACTTGAAAGTACTCATGAAATTTACTAAATCACAAGACTCAAAGCTACTCTACTGATCTACGTAGGTTAATTCACCATTTAGAACACAAATCATAGATATGCAAAAGGAAACATCACACATGCACATAGACTTATCTAGGGGAAATAAGCTACTCAAAATCCCTTCCTATCTATATTTCATTAATTAGAGAATAGAGATTAAATACATATGCTTTCTCAAGTCTGAGCACAACCTAAAAGTGCATAGTCTATTCCTTTGCTTGATAAAATGAATCTGGCCAACACTTAGCCAAATTTCAATCCCTCTAAGATCCTATTTACTTGTGTTGTTCCTTGAAAAAATTAGACCCTAATATGTAGGAAATCCCCCCTATTGAATTGCGCAATTCTTCTTGGTCCTTCCTTTGAATGCATGCACCACCTGTACACATGGGAATAGTCTACAACTGATTGTACATTGCCTTGGAATCTCCATCTCCACTGGGTAACTGATTTAACTGATTGATCAGTTAACTGGTTGATCATTGAGTGTGGTTGAAGTTCCCCTTCCACAATTTGACCTCCACTAGTTCTTCTGACAATTAGAACTAGTTTAGCTGACAATAACTTAATTTACCTAACATAGATTGGTACAAATTAGCAATCAATCATGTTGAACATAGATTGGTACAAATTAGCAATCAATCATGTTGAACTAAAATCAAGCTTCCCCAACTTGAATTAACTTAGGTCACTAAGTGACAAGTGCCATGTCACCTCAGTTAACTACGTCCAAGATTTTTGTTGAAATAGAAATTTGAATTTTCTCTAGTTTGACCAAGGCAAAGTCAAACTGATATTTTCTTACTGCATTTTCAACATATGTCATTAATGTTTTTCAACTTCCTGTTGAAAACCCTTAATATTTTTCTCTTTTATATGCTATATACAAAGTTAAAAAATGATTTGCTAAAAAATTCAAAGAATTTTTATTTTATTACATATTTAATTCCATACTCTTCTTTCTCTTCTAAGAACCCTTGATTCATGACCATGAACAAATTTAGTTCAACCTGGGTTTCACTACGATACTGTGTGGTATTTTAAACTATGCAAGTAAGGGGGTAGATGTGTAAATGGGCTCACATATACTAGTTCTTGTCTTCGAGTCACATACTATCACTGGGGTTGATCTCCTTTTATTTCTTTTATTTTGTAGTTATGCTACATAACATTCTTACTAACTTATTTATTTATAGAAATTAATAGAAATTTGTTACTAATGACGAATTTGAACTAAAAATAAGAGATTACAAATTTCTTCTACAATTTTGTGGAATGGAAATCACAATTTAGAAACACATGCAATGACATGCAACCATCAAAATTGTTGGGCATGGAGCCTAATTATCTTCTTAATTGTTCATAGGTTTTTTTGTTTCGGGCATGTTGGATCCATGTTCCTAAT
Organism: Pinus taeda; assembly: GCA_000404065.3. Classification (NCBI taxonomy): domain Eukaryota; kingdom Viridiplantae; phylum Streptophyta; class Pinopsida; order Pinales; family Pinaceae; genus Pinus; species Pinus taeda. The sequence goes on along the minus strand of APFE030932617.1, from coordinate 22,620 downwards.
GGGGTGGCAATGCCACCCATTTAATCTCTGTTAGGGGGTCTAGGGGGGCATAGTGATGACTTTGATGAGCCCCCTTTGGCGAGGGCTTGGGGGTAGTGCCCTCGAAGCTAAAAATAGATGAAAATTTTCCTTGTAAAACTGTAATTTCGTAGTCAATATGGGTCATTCATTGGGTGGATGATCTGACAATAGAACTTATGTTAATTTAGGGTTGTTTTTCCTAGAAGCCACCCCCTCAATTTATATGAGGAAATTATATTATGATTGTGGTTTATTATTCTGAATGAGAAAGAGAGAGGAGACTATGTGAAAGCAAAGAGGAAATTACAAAGAATCTGTTGTAGGTTGTATCTCTTCATTTTTTTGGATAATATAAAAGGAAGGACTATCTGTTTCTCCGTGGATGTGGCCCAAATTGGGTGAAACACGTATATTTGTATCTCTCTTTTTTTGTCTTTATGTATTTTTTTTTCTACAATATTTTCTGTATTTCATTGCTCTATTAAGTAATTTCTAACAACTGGTATTAGAGTGAAAGGTTTATTTGGATGATAAACTCACAAGAGAGACTGGTTCCTTGTTTGAGTGGGAGAAATGGCAGAAGATGGTAGGTTTAGGGCCAAGAAATTTAACAGCCAAAGCTACCAGATGTGGAAAATTTAGATGGAAGATTATTTATATTCAAAATATGTGTACCTACAATTGAGCAAAAAATCAAATAAGCCGACGAGTATGACATATGTAAAATGGGAGATTCTTGACAAAGAGGCAATATGAATAATACGGTTGTGTTTGGCAGTGTCAGTGGCATTTAAAAATTCAAAGGAAATTATAACAAAATATTTAATGATGGCATTGGCCAAACTATATGAAAAACACTTAGCCTCAAATAAGGTATTTCTTATGAAGTGTCTATTTAATATAAAGATGTCAGAAGGTGGATCTATTTTTTACCATTTAAATGGATTTAACATGGTTACTAGTTAGTTAAGTTTTATAAGGGTAAATTTTGATGATGAAGTTAGGGATCTATTATTTCTATGCTCATTTCCTGAAAGTTGGAATGAATTAGTTATGGCTATTAGTAACTTTGCCTTTGGATCTAGTACTTTGAAGTGTGATGATGTTGTTGGTGCCATCATTTGCGAGGAATTGCGACGGAAAAGCTCCAGTGAGACATCGGGTAATGCTTTAACTGTAGAGACCAGGGGAAGAAAAATGGAAAGGCGAATGAGCCCAGGAAATTCCAGCAAGTCAAGAAAAGGTAGATCCAAATTCAGATCAAGGATAGTGTGTTATAAATGTGGGAAGAAAGGACACCTGAAGAAAGATTACAAATATCAAAAAGGAAAAAAGGGAGATGGACATCAAGAGAACAATCATGAAGTGAATGTCATAAGTGATGTATTGCAAGATGCTTTGATTCTTTCATTATAAAATATTATGGATGCTTGGGTGGTTGATTTAGGGGCTTCATTCCATGATACACTTGATAGGAAACATTTTCATGACCACTTTCAAGGAGATTTTGGATAGGTTTGTTTAGGTGATGATAAACCTCGTAAAATCATTGGAATAAGTAAGGTTTTTATACAACAATAGAATTGAAACCAATGGCTATTGAAGGAGGTAAGACATGTTCCAAATATGAAGAAAAATATAATTTCAACACAGAATTTAGGTGGTGAAGGTTCTATAACTACATTCATAGACAAAACCTAGAAGGTCACTAAAGGAGCCCTGGTAATAACAAAAAGAGAAAAGGTTGGTACAATGTATTTATGCAACAATATTTTTTTATTCTATTAATTCTTTGGCCTCCACAGGAGTAGATACAACATTGTGGCATCATAGGTTTTTCACATGAGTAAGAAAGGGATGCAGATTCTTCACTCAAGAAATTCATTACTAGGTTTGAATCATGTTGATTTTGATTTCTATGAAAATTCCGTTTACGGAAAACAGAAGAGAGTCAAATTTATCAGAGTTGGGAAGGAAAAGAAGAGTGAAAAAATAGAGCTTGTGCATACAAATGTATAGGGACCTGCTCAGATATCATCTCTTGATGGCTCTAATCTAGGTGGATATTGGTGGCCACCCACCTATTCCACTTAGACCCCCACTATTGTACCATTATTTCTTTCATTTTTTGTAATTTTAGCACAATTTACTATTTTTAGTAGTTTTTCAAGTTCTAAACTTCTGGAGCCATTTTGAGGCCCTAAACAACGATATTTTGGAAAACGAGCAAACAAGGGGCTTTAATAGAATCTTGCAATCAATATTTATAGTCCTCAGATAGATATTTATAACGAGGTATCATGTGCATCAGACAAAGATGTACCAGTTTACCCAAAAACGGGGCCCATAGTTTTATTTCTTCGTATCCTAGGGTCAGGTTTTTAGATGTTTAGGGTTTTCCATTGTTTCTCAATAATAAATAGACCTTCGAGCCTCATGGTAACACAGTTCAGAGGCATATAGCCACCACATCCCTTCTCATAGATAAGCTACCATTGCCCAAGCCAGTTTATTTCCATTATCTATGTAAGAATATTTCAGTTCTTTGATATTAATGAAATGAAATTTTATTTCTACTTCATGTTTGTGTTTATGTTTATATCTATATTATGTTTCATTCCTGCATAAGTCTGGATCAGGCTCTCGCTATTATGTTACTTTTTTTGCATTTATTGTATTCAGAATAAATCGGATGTATTTGATACTTTCAAGAAATGGAAAGCTTTGATTGAGAATGAGACAGGAAAGAAGTTGTAGTGTCTTAGATCATAAAATGGAGGTGAATACTGCAACAAAAAGTCTAATAAATATTGTTCATAGCATGGGATTCATAAAGAGAAGTCAGTTCCAGGAACACCATGGGATTTGTAAAGAGAAGCCAGTTCTATGAACACCATAGGAAAATGGTGTGTCAGAAGGGATGAACTAGACAATCATGGAGCGTGCAATGTGCATAAGATTGCATGCAATATTTCCCTTACATTTTTTAGTAAATGTTGTAGATATTGATTTTTATCTAATAAAAAAAGGGCCTTCAAGTTCCTTGGATGGTGGTATTCTAGAGGAGGCATGGATAGGTAAAAAGGTAAAATACTCATTCTAAAGACTTTCCATTATGAAGCATTTGTTCACATTAATAAAGAAAATAGAACAACGGTTGAGGATACATAAAAAAAAAAGTACCTTTATTGGATACGGTGTTAATGATTTTGGTTATCGCTTATATGCTTATGAAAATTACAAAATCATTAGGAGAAGAGACGTAATATTCAATGAAAAGACTTTGTATAAGGATCATATGCACAGAAAGAAACATGAAATATAAAAAAAAAGAATACACAGTGCTTGATGAGATCACAGAAAAAGTAAAGGTGCATGAAAATCATAATGATTAGTAGCCGCAACAACAACAACATCAACAACCACAATAGAAAAGGGCACCTCAAACACTTGAAAGTGGTGTTAGAATATTTACTGAGATAAGTAGACCCCCTGAATGATGCTCTCCTTCTTTTTTTTCTTTTTTGCTTAAGCAAGAGTCGATCCTTCTTTACATTAAATGGTAAAAAACTATTTTACATAAAATACAAAGGCCTAGGGTAGAAAAAGGCCAAAGAAGTGGAAATATCTAAGTGCCTAGGGTAGAGAGCCAATGGTTCAAAACCTGAGCCAATAGACCATTAATACAAGCGAGAAGAAAAATGACACTATAAGTACGTGTCCCTTCCCCACTGGCAGTGTATGCAAAAAGGAAGAGTATTGGTCCGCAACATGCACAGTGAACCTAGGCCCTCGATCTGTCGTTACTAGATCCAATGGTTGAGAGGCATATCAGGTGGAAAAGAAGCCCTGAGAATACTCGCCCGATGAGGGTGGTATTCCCTCTCCTGTTGTAGCCACGTGTCCAGGGATGAGTGGCATCGGGCTCGTTTATAGAAAATCGTTTCTGGAGTTGAGGGTGCTCGATGAACCAAAAAGCACCTTGCGGGAAGTATAAAATGTATAGTGGTGGACCCATAGCAGGATTAGATTTTGAATAAATAAAATTTTGGGTCTGCTGACGAAGCCCTGAATAAACCCTGGACCCACCAACATTCACAGTGGATCTCAGCCGTAGATCTTTATCTACTCGATCCAATGATTGAGATGGATATCTGATCTGAATTGGATCCTTGAAAATTATCAGAGTTCTATGACTATTTCAAATTATGTCAGACTCCAAAATCTTGTGAATAATGAGCTATTAGGAAGGACCTCTAGACAGTGGCAGTCGTAGCTAGCATGGAACAACGAGGACCCTCGATCAAAGCGCACTGACCGTTGGCCCATGGAGACCATGCAGTGGCACAAACTAGTGAATAGGGAGTCCAGATCAGAAAACAGAGGTTGTCGCTAATCACGTATCGCAGGATAAAAACCTTAGAAAAGGAAAAGCCCCAGCACCTAGTCATGTGAAAACCAGGGAAAATCGTGGGAAAAGCGCTAAAACTGACAGGCGGGTCCCATGCTCCAAAATCGGCGGAATATCGGAGGCATTTCGGGTGGTAAGCGGATTTGGCAGAGAACCAAGTGATGCCATACACTGAATGACCCATGTCCTGCGGATGAGAGAGAAAACGCTCTCATCACAGGGTAATGGTCGAGCAACTCACCCGTGCGATAAAAGCGATGACCGTAGGATCTGGAGGCCCCAGATCAATAGTGGATATTGCACCCCATGGGAGACCAGATTTGATGGAAGAATAAGCTAAGGCATATGACATTTTGGGTCCGACATGGTCAATGATCTGGTAGATGAATCATTTCATAGAATAACCGAAATAATTACCATTTGAGGAAGAGCTGGTGCCCAGTTCGTAAGGAGACAAGAGGCCACCTCTCTGTGGAATGTTACACAATGGCGATCACACAGAAGCAAGGAATTCTAGTGGCCAGAGGTAGGCGATCCGAAGAGTCGGAAGAGGAAGCAAACAGTCAAGGGACAGATTGGCTTTAAGCCACAAACAAACAGAGAACAGAGAGGAGACAAAATAGAGAGTGAAGCAAGAAGAAGAGAACAGAGAAGTCGAGCTGACCTGTAGAGTTAAGGCAGCATCGAGCAAACAGAACCAAGAAGGCTTAAGAGGTTCAAGAAATCCCTGTCAGGATATCTTTCAGGAACTGAGTACCAAATTAGAGTGATCCCATTAAGACCAGTTGAGTTCGAGACTTGGTAAGGGGGAGTCTGTGTACTCTAGTGGCTTGGGGAATCCAAGTACCACCCTACTAAGCATCGTATGTTACAGGAGACTCAAATTGAGCTGCTCATTGTAAAAACTATGCTTAAAGACACAATAAAAAGGCCACCACTAAAAGCTGGACTAGGAGACGTAGCCCAGGAGGATTGGGTGAACTCCTTATTAAATTGTTGTGTTTTTCATTTGCTTGCTGTGTTTCTCTTACTATTTTCTAGTGTCTATTTATTTTGCAATCTTATCGATCCATTGCCTAAGATAATATAGACACACACACCAGCACATGAGTTTGTAATACCTTCATTAATTTCCTGAGGTCACCTAGGGGTGATTTCAGATCAATATTGAGTAGAAGAGAAGCCAGAGGAATACTCACCTGATAAAGGCGGTATTCTCTCTCCTTCTTGAGACATGTGTCAATCAATGAGTGGCATCGGGCTCATTTCAAGAAAACTATTTCGGGTGTTGAGGCCATCTGAAACTCATCAACCAACTTAGTCACGGTATGACTCAAAATACTATCGATTCACTGCACCCATTATCTGCCAAATAATGAGGAGACATGGACGTGCCCCCACCTCATAGCTCTGGTAGGAATTCCCTTGTTCCTCTTGATTGGAGGTTGTCCACCCCATCTCCCTCCAGTGCAAAGTAGAGTTGATCTGTAGTGAAGGATCGTTTCTCTAAATGCTCTTGTGTAGATCATCAACCCCCCTTGAACCTTGGGACTGAGCTGTTCTGGACTAAAATAGCTGACCAAGGACTAAACGTCCTTTTCAAAATTCCCCCATGATGACCGCTACATACTGATTGTATAATTGCTAAACCCCAACTTCTGTGATCTATTAGAATCACCTGTTTTGATAGAGTTCTCGATCGGCATTTTCTTGGCTGAGACAATCATCCCTTAATCTGACTTGGGGATAATGATACTCTTCTTCATTATATTATGTATTATTGATTGATTCTGGCGAACCAGAAAGATATGAAGACACAATGTAGGTAGAAAACATGATGAAGTGAGAGTAAGCCATGAAAGGGAGGTGGAATCCTTGATGCATAACCAGACTTGGGACTTAGTCAAATTTCTTGCAAGTAAAACAACATTGGAGAATAAATGGGTTTACATGTTGAAGGAAGAAAATGGCAGTAAATAGAGGTATAATGCTAGACTTGTGGTGAATGGGTTTGCACAATAGAAAGATACAAACTTTGAGGAAATTTTTTCTCTTCTTGTTAAAATGACTTCAATCATAACTATTTTAAGTCTAATGGTAGAAGAAGATTTTCATATTGAGCAGTTCGATGTAAAGACGACCTTTTTCCATGGTTTTTTAGTGGCTACAACCACCCTCTAAAATTTTGCCTATGCTTTGATTTTGGAGCCTTCCTTCTAAACCACAACAACTCATCTTGCACTATTCTAGATACTTGTGCTTCAATTGAGCCTTATTATTTTCATCTTGGCTTGTGTTTTCTCACTTAGTTCATTTTCTTAGGCACAAGTCGATCTTCTGACATGGTCCCTTCATAGTTTCGATCTTGCCTAAAAGAACTGCATAATTGTTGAGGGAAATTGGCCTTTCTCTTGGGAATTGTGAAGACCTAACACCCAGTCAGCCTTGAGCTAGTGAATTGCACAGACAAGAGAGGCGAATTATAGCCACTGAGCCCAGAAATTGCATAGACCCCACTGTGCTTAGAACTACGTAGTGCATGAACAGAAGAGTTTCCCAGTCCTTCCCAGAATTGTGTAATATTTTTGGAAAATGCATGGCAATTTGCCCGAAAATGGAGAAAATAAAAAAAGTAAAAAGCATCCTTAAAAAATAGGGATCTATTTTTAGCAACCTGAAGGAGGAACCTCTGTTATTTTAGAAATTGCTGCTAAGTGTCTTTTTTTCCTTGATTTTAGGCATGTGCATCATAAACCCTAACCTGACCAGATATATTTAATCAACGCTGCTAGATCTCATTTTCACACTCGATCTTGGAGCTATAGAATTCCCAGGGAGATCAAGGAGCCTTTGGTGCAATCGTCATCACTTTTTGGGTGCGTTTTTCTTTTCTCATATTTTGTCGCTTTTTCTTTCTATGTTTTTTGTTTAGCTTGTGAGTGTAATGTTTCACTTATTTATTTGCATGACTACTACCATTTTAACTCATTTTAGCTTGTAGAAGTTTTGTTTCAAGTTTTAGATTGTCTTTCTCGAGTGTCGCATGAGTTTAATCATTTTTGCACAAACAGTTGTTATTGTAGCGACTCTATTCACATGCTTCATTTTCCTTTAGTTTAATTTATTCTGTTAGGTTCCTATAATACTAGTGTATTCCCCCATTATTATTGTCATTGTAGCCCTTATTGTTATTGTTGTGCCCATGTTTTCCCGATATTGTTATTATTGTGCCCCCCACTATTGTTATTATTGTTCCCTTACATTGTTATTGTTATGTTGTCTCTAATTATATTGTGACCCTTTAGACTCCTATATATAGAAAGGAGGTTTTTTCATTTGAATCATCCAAGAATTTTTCATTTATATAAGGATATTTCCCCCTCGAAGAGGCTAATTTTGAAGTCATTGATCTATCTCTTCTTCTATTTTGTGAGCTAGTTACATAACATTTGTTATAAGGGCTTTTGATTCTAGGGTTTCACTACTTCAATTAGGTCCTCATGGAATGTTCACTATAATTTTTTTTTAAAAAGCTTCAGAAGTTGAAAAATGGATCCATTTGAGAAGAAATATTTATGAACGTCGTGTCCGAATTTCAGATCTTTTCTCACTATATTTGCGGAGATATGATCCAAGGAAGTTAGAGTTTTTGTAGGCTCCTAAATTCCATCACAAACAAATGAACTTGGGAAGATCGTCATAACTTTATCTCCGAGCATCGAATTCAAATTCCATAATAATTGACAGAAAGAGGACGGACTTTAGTTCGTTGGATATCATTTTATGGTCCGAAGGTCGAAAGAGTGACATGTGGTACTTCGTACAAGTTTTCTCTACTGAACCAATATATAATTAGATCATTATGGGAGATTGGGAATAAATCTTTCTTGGAGAATCCAATCTCGACTTGACTTGTGGGTTTAGAAATAGGACTCATAGGAATACTACAGGACAAAATTTAAAACCTTGGAGATCCACAATTACACATATACAATAGATTAAATATCGAACTCCTACAAAGAGAAAAGAAAGGTGTGTATTTTTTAAAATTTGCATAAGTTTTGTTTGAAAACATATTTTGAAGTGATTCAAAGGGCACAATGAAGTATAATAATCATTAATTGATGCCCTGAAGAAATAAAATGGAAACACTTAGTAAGCAACCTAAAATTTCTACTATGACACATGAAGAAGAAGAAGAAATGCAACATGATATATCAAAATTACGAGACCAAGTGCAACAATTTTCATTATCACAAAGAATAACCAAAAATGAAATGGAAGCTAAGATGGATGGTTTGAAGAATAACTTAAAATCACACATGGAAAGATATCTTTGCTTCTTTGTAAATGATAAACATACACAATGGGTCAAGTGGTTGCCTCTCGCTGAATGGTGGTATAACACTTCCTTCCATATTGCAACAAAAATGACCCCATTTATGGCACTTTATGGATATCATCCACCATCCATCACATTATCTTTAAGAGAAAATTCTAAGGTTCAAGCAATGGAAGATCACATCAAGCATCAACAACAAGTTCTTCAACTCTTAAAGGACAACCTCAATTTGGCGCAGAATAGAATGAAACAATAGGCAGATCAACATTGCAGAGAAAGAAGTTTTAACGTCGGTGACCTAGTATATCTACAACTACAACCATACAAACAAATGTCCCTCAAGCAAGCTAATAAGGATAATAAATTATCACCAAAGTATTATGGTTTATACAAGGTGTTGCAAAATATTGGTACCATGGAATACAAATTGGATCTTCCTGCATCTTCCCGAGTGCACCCAATTTTCCATATTTCATGCTTAAAGAAGGTTATAGGTGAAAAGCTCCTAGTTCAAACAATATTGCCAAAACTTAATGAGGAAGGATAAATCATATTGGAACCTGAAGCAATCACAAAAACAAGAACTTGATAGCTACGAAATCAATCAATTTCAGAGTATCTCATAAAGTGGAAGAACTTACCTGCTGAAGATTCCACACTGGAGGATGAGAATTTTATGCAAAAGCATCCAGAACTACTCAAGCATTAAGGACAACACTCTTTTTGAAGGATAGGGGCATGTAAGGTCCCTATAATACTAATGTAATCCCCCTTTATTTTTTTCATTGTAGCCCCTTTTGTTATTGTTGTGCCCATGTTGTCCCCATATTGTTATTATTCTACCCCATAGAAGCCCACTATTGTTATTATTGTGCCATTACATTATTATTTTTATGTCGACTCTGATTATATTGTGACCCATTAGACTCCTATGTATAGAAAGGATCTTTTGTCATTTTAATAATCCAATAATTGTTCATTTATGTAATGTAAAGGAGGTTCCCCCCTTGAAGAGGCTAATTTTGAAGTCGTTGATCTATCTCTTCTTCTATTTGTGAGTTAGTTGCATAACATATTCCTGCACTTGTTTCACATGCATGCATCAACACATTTTTCAAATATGCAATCAACATCACACCATATTTCAAATCTCCTATATTTTCATGCTCCCCTTTGGCATATTTGGGTCCCCTTAGTCGAATCTCACACTTCACTATTTCCATTGCACAATCTCGGAACTCAAGGCCTCTACCTTAACTTTTGGAATTGCATATAGCTTGGCCTGGGCTAGCTCCAACTACATAATGCACAGTCTCTTCCAACCTTAGCCCAGACTGAACTACTTATTGCATAGTTTCATTCATCAAGCTTCCCAACTGACTGTTGGAGCTCCGCAATGCGCAGTTCCCATATTCATCCAACGACTTATGTCAGCCAAAAATGTGAAATCCTTCCCATCATGAGCCCACCTTGTTGCTCGATCTTGTCTTGAAGATGTTTATGTTTTAGTTTCCATTTTCTTGAAACGCGTGTCCTCAATTTCCCACAGGTACAACAGTTTTTGAGCATCTCTCTAGAAGTTACAGTTAACATGGCATCCAAGAGAGTTGCATCAAAGGAAACCACCGAGAGCAGTATTAGGGAAGCAGTTGAGCAGATATCATTGGATTTTCCAGTACATGCAGATACTCAGTTGTTCATTGAGAAGGGTACAACACTGACATGGAAATAGATCAAAGATACTTTTGCAAAGGAATTCAAGGTATACTTTGAAGATTGACAAGTTTATATTAGCATCCAGTGATCATGGTTATAGAATGTTCCATGCAAGTACCCTGCCTTCCCATGTGCAAACATCATTAGTTGGATTGTCTCACACACGGATGAGTAGAATATGACATTGAGTAGTGCCAGTGGGAGAGAAATTGCCACCTTCAAGGCAAACAACTTTAAGCATATGTATCAATTACCTAAGCTAGTGAAGTGCATGCACTCACTCTTTTATGCCACCCATAGCTATGTGAACATGAGAGATATTGTCAAGTGTTGGGTGAAAGAGTCATCAAATTTTAGATAGTCACCTACCCATGTTTATAAGATGAAGTCCCTTAGGAAGGCTTACCATTTCTTGATCATCTTTGCCTGCAAAATATATGGTAAAGAGAAAACAGAAACGTTTCTTGAAGGGTGGGAGGTCTTACTGGACCAGATGGTGAATGATGGGAGGCCATTCAACTGGTTAGATTTGCTGGTTCATTAGTTGAAGACCCATGTGGCTAAGGCTCAGAATCCATCTAAGAATGGGCAAGAAAGGTTTTTCATATCTACATACTTACTGGATGTAATCTGTGCCCAACAGTAGTTCTCTGGCATGAGTCAGACATGGACACCAAAAGAGACGATCATCAACATTTATTGCAAGTTTCTTTCTGACTACAACTATCATGGAGTGAGGGTAAAGCTAACTGACAATTTTATCCTTCCATTGTACAATATTATCGTTAAGTAGGATCCACCTTGCATGTCCCAAGGAGCAATGGAGGTAATAGTAAACATTGCATATTGGTATTCCTCACCAGGTGGCACCTTCATTAGAATTTTTGGCGGAGAGAAGCCTCCACATGTTCTACCAAGTTATGCCACTGACAAGCTGATCATGTAAGAGGTTTCATACCACCTCGCTATAGGGTATTTAACAAGATTGTATAGGAAAAATAAAGCACCATGAACTGCTCTTCCTTTGCGGATTGGGTTATATGAGATTAAAATCTTGAAATATGCAGATGATAAGGCTAAGGACATAGTGAAATCCAAGTTTGGCACTAAGGAATTTAATCCATATGATCCCCACATACTTTCAAGGATCATTTTGTGAGAGTGTACTTTCCATGGATCCACGAGACATTTTGTTGGCCAGAGGAGGACCCTTGGAGGTATTGCTACAATGCCTCTAGACTCAATGAGTCGGTCAGTATAGCAAGAACTTGGAAGGCTTATCTTCAGACAATAATAGCTCCAGAAACAACAACAACAATTGTAGCAAAATGTAGCAATCCAATACAAGACAAGGGAAAGAGGAAGGTTGTTGAGAGCCCAAAAGGAAAGAAAATATGCACGATGAAGGTAGATCCTATCCTGGAGAAGGAAATTTTGGTAATGGAAACAAAGAGGGAGCAGCATATGAGGATAAAAGAGTGAAGGAAGAGAGAAAATTAGAGGTTACAGTAAGTAGAACTAAAGCTTCAGGAGATGGAGAAGAAGATAAAGGAAGAACAAGAGCTGAGGAGGAAAGAAAGAGAAGAAAAGAAAAAAGTAGGAAGAATAAAAAAGGAAAGCCATGATGATAGAGAAAACAACATCGATACAGGTTGATGAGTCGGAACATCCAGCAGTTGAGGAAGAGGATGAACAGATGCAGGATCAGGAGCTTGCTCAACAAATTGAGCAATTGATCGAAGTGACGACATGGACTTGGAAGAGCCACAAAATAAAGACACGGACTTGATGCCAAGAGCACCACAGGTCATCTCTTAGTCTCCACCACCTCCAGTGTCAAAACCAGCCCTGAGTGAGCAAGGACATGTTGTTCTCCTTATGATGATCTAGTCATGGATATGTACAATCTATCATTTGACAAGTTGCAGAAGAAGATTATATAGATGCGGAGGAATCACTTTCTGGATGATCGCGCATCACCTAAATTCATCAAGGGAAGGGTATAGTGTCATACACTGGGAAGCATCCAACCTCCCTTACTAAATACAACTTTGCCTATGCAGGAGCAACAATCTCAAATGTTAAGTGCCTAACTACTCAGAATGAGCAACTGGAAAGGAACTTGTAGGTTGTTAGGAAAAAGGTATAACAACTCTGAGCATTAGAGTAGAATGCAATTTTCGCATTGGGGGGGATGAAGACAACAATACTTGTTGAAGTATTAACACTTGGTGATACCATGCAGAAGATTTATGATGGATTTGTCACCATGCATAAAGCAGTTGTCCATGTGCATGGCTTATAGCAGTGGAGCACAAAGTTTGTTCAAAATATCAAGAACATACATGATGCCATCACCCATCTACAAGAGTGGACAATACAATACAAAGGGGCTTTCCTTGACTTAGAGAAGAAGATGAAGCCACATGTAGAGCTAGAGAAATTGAAGGTCTGAATGTTGATCCAGAAATACGAGTAGATCACCTCATTCATCGACAACAAGTGACCCTCCATCTCCTTCCCATCAAACACCTCTAGCTCTGCACATCGAGCTAGAAGAACTTGAAAATCCACCCATTGATCTATCACCATCTCCTCCTACCCCATGTTGAAAATGGCAACAAGAAATGCTAAAAATAGAAGTGCTAAAAATATCACTACTATAAATAGTAGTTCAGGTACCAGTGCTGGACTGAGCAACAGGGAATGAAAAATGGAAGTGCTAAAAATAGCATTGCTAAAAATAGTAGCTTGGGATGGATTCCAATTTTAGTCTGTCCCTGGACTAAAATTGAGAAGTAAAATTCAAATTTGATCTTTTTTTTTCTAAGTAAATTTAAATATATTAAGAAGGTGGGGGAATATTTACAAAGTGACCGAAGTCATATCCTTGATCTGATAAGAGCCAACATTCCAGAAAAAAACTGAGGCCTCATTACAGAGGAAAAAACACACATGAACGATGTTGAAACCAGGAGACCCATACATCCAAAAAAACCAGGAGACCCATACATCTAAACACACCAGGAGACCCATACAGAAACCAGAAGAAATCCATAGCCGAGACACCAAAAAACTAGCCTGAGGATTGCCAAAAAACCATAGCCAAAAGGGTAGACCACCATCAGTGGGAGAAACCTAGTCATTAGGTTGTTCCTCCACAATTAGGCACCAGCGGAATTCAGGTTCATCATCAACAGGAGCATTGAACTGAGCAGAAGGTCCAGGTTCCGCAGGCATCATCTCCATGTCCTATTTGCCTCTGCCCGGTTCAGCTTGAGTGTGTTGTGGCATCATACCAATGCCAAGCTGGAATGCAGGGAGAGGACCAGCAACAGCACCCAAACCTCCTGCGTGAGTGTCAGAACTGTCCAACTGTGTAGTTTCATAGAAGACGACAAAGATGTGTGCAGTAATCCGAGGCTGATGCAGAGAGCTATTGAACATGAAGATGGTAGAGCCTATCGAAGCTGGAGGCCCCCCAGGTTGGTTAGCTACACGATGCCTTCCGCACCGACTACAGGTGCTTGGATATCGCCCCATGTACAATTCGCTAGTGGCAGGCGAGCCCGAGGCGGAGTCGTTACGGGGCGGCCGGGGTTGGCCTCTGCGGCACCCCATTCGCTGACGAAGATGGGCCATAATGGAAAGGGCGGCAGAAGGATTACAACCAAACACCTCTTTGAAACCGAGAGAACCAACAGAGATGGTGGAGGGCCAAATGAGGTGAGAGGCCTTGTTCTCCGCAGTCTCCCATTCACCCCTTTTCAAAACTATGCACAGAACATGGCATATAAACAAGGGGCCCGAAATTGAAAAGGATGAGCTCAGAGGCTGCCTTCTAGAGCCCGAAACCTAGATAGAATCCTGGGGATAATTAACAAAACCGCGAACCTCCAAACTGAAAACCAGGCACAAATCAACAGACAGAACCAGGAAAAGGTCTGAGATGAAGGGATGCACCCAGCTCCACAGCTCATCAGTTTCCACCGCAAATGCAGGGTCGAGCCCCTCCTTATACCAGCCGGACCCTCCTCGATAATTCCCACCCATTACTACCTCATTGATGGTGGCCGCCATCACTTGCAGGTTACAGCGTGTGAAGGAGGGAGCCATTGCCTTGGGCGCGCATTGAGAACCTGAACCACTTGACGGGGGAGAGTAATGGCTCGCATGCCAGGCTCCCCTTCCCATCTGAGCATTTATTGTCTCGTACAGGGTGGGCAGGTGTCAAGCCGTCTTGCTCCACTTCTGTCCCATCAGCTTGATCGTGGTATTATTCACCCGCATCCGGGGAATTCGAATTTGATCTTAGCAGTTGTTTGAAAAATAATTAATTAATTCACCATGAGTTAATTAGTTGTGAAAAAACAAACATGAAGTCTATGTGAGGACATGCAATAGTTTCTTCATTGAATGAGGAATTTTTCCTTCAGTTAAAGAGATAAGGATGACTTGTAATTAGTTGGCTCAGTTAACTGAGTCACATCTAGTTAGATTAATTCAAACAATTTGTTGAATTAATTGTGAGTTTAGTTAGGTAATGCTTTCATGCATGTAATTGCTGCACTTTAGATAACTAAATATTCTCTCATAAATAACTCATGCATGTTAGTTCAGATAGAGACCCAGTTGAGATCAGAGGAGGGACAATGTACTATTAGTTGGATGGATTTTTCCAATAAAGGAAACTCATCCATGGAAAAGGATTTCTCTCCTCCAGGTTTATGCAGTTATTTTTAAGCCAAGTGAGAAGTGTGAGGTGGGAATTCACACTTGTGGAAGCACTGGACCCCAGGGAAAATTCTGCAAGGAAATAGGAGGCTTAGAGGATAGAGGAGAAGGTTTGAGAGAGGACTTTTATTGTTTATGAGTAGCAGAGGGATTGCAGAGAGAGCAGGATAGCTTGCGAGTTGATTCTTTTTGTAATCTAGACTATATTTCCACTTGTATGATATACGGAGATTGGGGTTTTAGGCTGAGGCTTTCCCCAAGATTATTTTCTGTGTTCATGTGATTGTTTTCTCTTCATTTGTTATATGTGTTCTTATTGATCTTGCTCATATTTGATTAAGCTTCCGCATAATTGGTTGTAGAAGTAGATCAACTATTTTTCTTTAGTATATTGCATTATTAGGTGATCTACAGTGGGAATTTCTACACCCAGCCTATTCAAGATTTATGTGCATATTTGGATTGTAACCTCGATGATTGTCATGTGGTGTTATCTCTTCATCCTCCATTCTTTAGTCCCTTTGATCCTTCGGATTTTGGTGTCTTGTGTCCTTTTGACTTAGATCTCACTTGTGATGTTCATGAGGATCAAGTTCTGGACAGAATTGGTGTTGAACAACCAACCTGCGATATCATTTTTGATGAGTATGTGTGGGAATCTGAACAAGAATCTACAGTGAAGGATGATCTCCTTCTACCCGCACCTCATCCACTTTATCCTAGCATCTTCCACGATTTTTTCAATTTTGTTCCATCTTGTGAAAAATCATTTCCAGATGTTTCTACTTTCAATCATTCGCAGAACACGTGGAATGCTAGTTTTTCATTTGATTACATTGAGGACAAACCTATCTTCTCTTATCCTCCCAATATCTCATATTACCTTTCCGAAAACATACACAGTGAAATTTCTCACTTTTCGTCATCCCGTCTATATGATTTGTCATATCATGTGGATTTCATTGTCCGTCATCTTAAAATTTATGATCATGGCTTTCACAATCTTTTCATTTATTCATCTGATCATGTTATTGATTTTTCGACTATTAATGTTTCTAAGCCATCGGTCTTTGATGATCCATCTTCTGATGAATTGGGAACTTCTCAAGTTGTCGAGGCACTTCAATCCAAATTGATGGTTATGTCAGGTTCTCATAGCCTTGAGGTCATTTCCACTTGCTTTTCTATTTTTGGTTAACCCTTGTCAACTCAATAAGTTAGAGTAAGTAGAAGGGGAAAACCTTAACAAGTATGTCAGAGGTATATATAAACATCCTTATCGAAAGGGACAACCTCTTATGCTCTCAATAAGTCAGGATCTCTCTTTCGCCTCATGAAATAAATAAGTTCTTATGCACATTTCTTTTAAAAATGAAAATAAAATAAAATAAAGGGCGAAATAAGAGAAAGGATTCTTGTGCGGAGAGGTGAAGCAAGTAACTTTGCCAGGGTACTGTCCAAGCTAATTAGCAGTGGAGAAATGCTTGTGTTCCTAAAGTGACTCTATTAAGGTATTTTCCAGGCCTACTAGTAGCGAAGCAACACCAAAGATGAAACTAAAACTCTCATAGTGTCTTTTACTTGTGCATTTATATACCCCTAATTCCCCAATCAAAACAACTCAATTCGACTTGGGTTGGATTGAAGAAATGAAAAATAATTCATGAAGAGTTAGAATTTCTTTGCATGAGACAAGGTCCATACAAAGAGAGTTTGAGTTCTACCAGTGTGTGACCAATGTTGTAGTGGCTACAAACACCTTCCAAAATTTTTCTTATGCTTCAATTTTGGAGCCTTCCTTCTAAACCACAACAACTCATCTTGCACTGATCTAGGTACTTATGGTTCGAATAAGCCTTTTCTTTTCATCTTGGATTTTTTTCTCACTTAGTTAATTTTCTAACCCACAAGTCGATCTCTTGACTTGGTCCCTTGATAATTTTGGGATTGCCTCAGAGAACTGCACAATTCTAGAGGGCAATTGGCCTTGCTCTTGGGAATTGCATAGCCCTAAATTCCAGCGAGCCTTAAGATGGGAAATTGTGCAGACATGAGAGGCAACCTAGAGTCACTGAGCCCAGAAATTGTATAGACCCCAATGTGCTCAAAAACTACACAGTGCATGAACGAGAGATTTGCCCAGTCCTTCCTAGAACTGTGCAATATTTTCAGGTAATTCATGGCAGTTTTCCCAAAAAAGAAAAAATAAAAAAAAAGCATTCCTAAAAAATAGAGATGTATTTTTAGTAACCTAAAGGAGGCACTTGTGTTATTTTTAGAAATTACTGCCAAGGGTCCCTTTTTCTTTGATTTTAGGTATATGCATCATAAACCCTAACTTGACCAAATCTATTTAGTCGGCATTGCTAGAGCTCATTTTCACACTTGATCTTGGAGCTCTAACATTCCTGATTAGATCAAGGAGCCTTCAGTGTGACCGTCGATGCTTTTTTGGGTGAGTTTTCCTTTTCTCACCTTTTACCACATTTTTTGTCGCTTTTTGTTGTTTAGCTTGTGAGAGTGATGTTTCACTTGTTTATTTTCATAACTATGGGGTTTTAACACTTTTTTTCAGCTTGTAGAAGTGTTGTTTCAAGTTTTAGATTTCCTTTCCCAAGTGTCGCATCAGTTTTCCAATTTTTGCACCAATAGTCGTCGTTGCAATGACTCTCTTCACATGCTTCATTTTCCTTTAGTTTAATATATTCCTAAATGTTTTTCACATGCATGCATGAAGACTTAGTCATATATGCAATCAACATCACACCATATTTCAGATCTTCTTGATTTTCACACTCCCCTTGGGTAGATTGGGTTCCCTTGCCTCGATCTCACACTTCACTACTTCCACTGTGCAATATGGGAACTCAAGGCCTCTTCTTTGGCCTTTGGAATTGTTCAAAGCTTAGCTTGGGCTAGTTCCAACTATGCACTGCGCAGTTCCAAGAGCCAGCCTCCCAGCTTGGCCACTAAGACTGTGCAATGCATAGTCTCTCCTGGCCTTGGCCCAGACTGAATTGTACATTGCACAATTCAAGTCACCAAGCTTCCCAACTGATTATTGGTACTGCACAATGCATAGCTCCCACAGTCAGCCAGTGACCTTTGTCAGCCAAAACTACACAATCCTTCCCATCATGAGCCTGACTTGTTGCTTAGTCTTGTCTTGAAGATGTTTTGTTTTTAGATGACATTTTCTTACCATGAGTGTCCTCTCTGTCCCATAGGTACAATAGTTGTTGAGCATCTCTCTCGCAGTTACAGTTAACATGGCATCCAAGAGATATGCATCAAAGGAAACCGTCAAGAGCAGTATTGTGGAAACAATTGAGAAGATATCAATGGATTTTCTAGTATATGCAGATACCCAAGTGTTCATTGAGAAGGGCACAACACTGACATGGAAGCATATCAAAGACACTTTTGCAGAGGACTTCAAAGCAGACTTGGAAGACCGACAGGTTTAACTTAGCATCCAACGGTCGAGGTTATACAAGGTTTTATATAGGTACCTTGCCATCCCATGTGTGGACATCATCGTTTGGATTGTCTCACACATGGATGAGCAGACTATGATATTGAGTAGTGCCAGCGAGAGGGATCTTTCCACCTTCAAGGCAGAGAACTTTTGGCAAATGCATCAGTTACTCGAGTCGATGAAGCACATGGAATAACACTTCTATGCCATCCATAGCTATGTGAACACAAGAGATATTGTCAAGCACTGGGTGAAAGAGTCATCTAATTTTAGACAAACACCTACCCATGTTTACAAGACAAAGTCTCTTAGGAAGGCTTGCCAGTTCTTGATCATCTTTTCTTGCAGAAGATATGGTCAAGAGAAAACATGAAACATTCTTGAAGGGTGGGTGGTCTTACTGGACCAGTTGGTGAATGATGGGAAGCCATTCAATTGGTTGGATTTGTTTTCTCATCAACTAAATACCCATGTGGCTAAGGCTCAGAATTCGCACAAGAATGAGCAAGCAATTTTTTACATGTCCCCATACTTACTAGATGCAAATTGTGCCCAACAATAATTCCCTAGCATGAGTTGGACACGGACACCAAAAGGTATTACCATCAACATCCATTGCAATTTTCTTTCTGACTACAACTATCAAGGAGTCATGGCAAGGCTAACTGACAATTTTATCATCCCATTGTACAAGATTATCTTTGAGAAGGATCCACCTTGCATGTCCCAAGAAGCAATGGAGACAAGAGTAAACATTGCAGATTGGTATGCCTCACCAAGTGGCACCTTCATTGGAATGTTTAGCAGAGAGAAGCTTCTACATGTTATACCAAGGTATGCCATTGAAAAGTTGATCATGCAAGAGGTTTTATACCACCTCGCTATAGGGTTGTTAGCAGGACTGCATAGGAAGAAAAATCACCATGGCCCAATCTTCTTTTATGGGTCGGGTTATATGAGATTAAGAGATTGGAAGATGCAGATGCCAAGGCTATGGTCATAGTGAAATTCGAGTTCAGCACCAAGGACTTTAATCCATATGATCCCCATGGTATTTGCAAAGATCATTGTGCAAGAGTGTACTTTCCATGGATCCATGGGACATTTCATCAGCCAGAGGAGGACCCTTGGAGGTACTGCTACAATGCCTACAGACTCAATGAGCCAGTTAGTATATAAAGAGCTTGGAAGGTTGCTTTGAAGACAACAACAACAATAATAATAGAAGGCAACAATATAGTACAGGACAAAGGAAAGAGGAAGGTTTTTGAGAACCCAGAGGGAGAGAAAAGTTGTAAGATGAAGGAAGATCCAATCCTGGAGAAGGGATATTTGGTAGTGGAAGCAAAGAGCAAGCAACGAATGAGGAGAGAAGAGAGAAGGAAGCAAGAAAAGTAGAGGATGTAGGAAGAAGAACTAAAGCTATGAGAGATGGAGAAGAAGCTAAAGGAAGAACAAGAGTTGAGGAGGAGAGAAAGATAAGAGAAGTAGAAGTAGGAAGAAGAACAAAGGCAAGGCGCGATGATATATAAAATAGCACCGGAACAAGTTGATGAGTTGGAACAACCATAAGTTGAGGAAGAGGGTAAACAGATGCAATATTGGGAGTTTTCTTAGCATATTGAGCAATTGATCGAAGTGACAGACATGGATTTGGAACAGAAACCATAGAATGAAGACACTAGACTGATGTCGATAGCACCAAAGGTCATCTCTTAGTCTCCACCACCTCTAGTGTCAGAACCGGCCCTGAGCGGGCAAGGAGATGTTGTTCTCCTTGATGATGATCCGATCATGGATATGTACAATCTATCATTTTACTATTTTTAGAAGAAGATTGTATAGGTGTGGAAGAAGAACCTTTTGGATGACCACGCATCACCTACATTCATCAAGGAAAGGGTGATAGTGTCAGACACCAAGAAGCATCCAACCGCCCATGTCAAAGCCATCTTGGCCTATCATATTAGGGGAATTTTGAGGCCTCCTAAGAAAAATGTACAACCAGAATAAAATTTATAAGAACCAATAAGATTTAAGATAATGATGTCAACCATGGGGGATGATTCACCATTTTTGGAGTAAAAAATTAAAAAGATTAAAAAAAATAAAATAATAAAACTACTTTTTCAACTCTTATTTTCAACTTATCTCCCTAAGCAATCACGTTTTTCATGTATTTCTCATTTTTTGTGTAGCAGGATCCATCGAAAGTATGCAACATGGGTACTCCTTGGATGAGGAATCAAATTCTGCATCCAACAAGTGTTTCTGCTCGAAATTTGAGTAAACCCATAGGGAGATATGTTGAAAACACGAGTTGAAAAATTAGTTTTTTCTTTTTTCTCCCTCTAAAATTTGATGATGTAATCAAATCTTATTTGATTATTTCCACTATTGTTTTATAATTTCCTTATGAGGCCCATTTTATACCTCAAAATTCCCCTAATCAACAATAGAAACAAACTCAAATGTTAAATACCGGACGTCGAGAATGAGCAACTGGCAAAGAACTCGCAAGTTTCCAGGCAAGAGGTGGAACAACTGAAAGCATCAAAGCAGAATGCAGTTTCTTTATTGGTGGAGACGAAGACAATGATACTTGTTGAAGTAGAGACACTTGATGATACTGTTACACTAAAATTTGTCACCATGACTATCTGCAGTTAGTATGGCTCCATCAACAATCATACTATCCTTCTTGGCAAGCCTTATACCTCTGCTCTCCATGTCAAACTTCAAGAAAGAGATAAAGTCATTAAAAAACATGTTTATCTCTGGGTACGCAGGTTCTCTCTACCTTACCTGCGTGTACGCACTCCAAGTTCATTATACCTGCATACTTGTACGCTCTGTATGTCAAGGGATGGGTGCGTACCCCTGTAAAGGTCAAAAGGCGCGAGTTTCAGCTTAAAAAATTTACTTGTGGTCATTTCTAGAGCATTCTAGAAGATTGTTTGACGTGTATTGAGCGCCTCCAAATGGTTCATGCATCCCTATGAAAGAGGAACTTATCCCACCAAGGGAGGAGCTACCCCATCCAAAAGAGGGAGTATCCCATTGATGTTGGACCTGAATAACTTCCTATAGAACACTATAAATACAGGCATTGGGCCAGAGGAGGGGAGGTTGAAAGCTGAACGTTCCAAAGGGTAGATGCTGTTGGAATTAGGACTTCCTTGTAGAAGCTTGTGAGGAGAGATTACCATCCTTTCTTGTTTCATTTGGAAGTGGGTGAGCTTGTCAAAGTAAAGGAAAACTCTTTTTGGACCCTGGGAGGAACTTGCACAACACCAAGGCTCAGGTTGTAATGGTTTCTTTTGTTTCCTATTAATACAAATAAGTCCATTCTTCTCAATGATTTGTTATTAATGAATTGTTTCATATACTTCTTGGTCTATATGTTGAATATGTTTTGTTTTATGAGATATTCAGGTGTTATGTAATCGTTTGATTGTTAGTGAATGCAGGTTTTCAAGTGAAGGAGGAGCTCATCTGGATCGACGAGGCTAGAGTACTACAACAATGTTGGACTACAAGTAGGATCTAAAACACTTGGTTTCTCGTATGATAATGCATGTCTAGAGAAGGATTGCTCTTAATTGTCTTGTTTGTCACTAGAAAGTCTTAGGCTTCTAGGGAGGTTGGTTTTGTCCGCAAGATTAACTCTTTCCGCATGATAGGCAGCATAACCCATCACAAAGCACCCGCAACCTACACCCCTAAGTTCCTGTAAGTGAATTAAAACAATCAAATTGATGTCAGAATTAAAAAATACCTCTAGCATGACTAATGTCATTAGTATCTAGTCTCAACAGCAGTGGGATCAAATACAGACATTTTCATCATAGCAAACCCAAGCTTGGAACATGTTATACAGGGTTGGAGGAATAAGCTTATCCTTTTCCCCTCACATAT
>APFE030932615.1:71543-83055 GCA_000404065.3 Pinus taeda | reverse complement strand
TAGTGCTTCAAGGCACTTCATCGGATAGATGGGTGCACTCTCTAATTTGGTAGAGATAGAAACAATCATGGGATTATACTTGGAGCCGATGCGACCTACCCGGAAAGGGTGTAGGGAATGTTATCCCTCAATTGAATGAGGGTAACTCAATTCATTTACATAATCTCTTTTATGTACCTGATTGCAAGAAGAACCTGGTGTCCATTTCAACAATGGAAGTCAAAGGTTTCAGGGTGGCACTCATCGATGGAAAGGTATGTGCTTGAAAATAGAATTTTCAAAGATGTTTTTGAGTTCAGGGTTGTATCAAGTTGCAGGAAGTTCACTAGGGACCATGTCCATTGACACATAGCACCGAAGGTCTGTGAGTCAGATGGTGACAAGGATGCTTGAATTCAAAAAGAGCATGAAAGCACATGTCTGAGATGTACCGAAGGAAAATCTTACAAGGGGACCATTCCCCTCATGTAGCAGGTCCACAGGTTTGAAACAACCCGAGGGGTTTGAGATTGATGATCAGGAATCTCACGTATGTAGGTGGAAGAAAGCCCTCTATGGCTTGAAGCAAAACTCCCCGAGTGTAGTATGAGAGGATTGATAGCTGTCAGATGAAGCTAAGATTCACTAGGAGTGAAACTGATCCAAACCATTACCCGAAGGTTATGGATGATAGACCTCTCATACCGGCACCTTATGAGGATGACGTATTTCTGACAGGTGTAGACCCTCTCATTTGCAAAAGTAAGAGAGAGTTGGATTCCGAATGTGGAATGGTAAACTGCAAGCCTGTGAATACCTCAAGGATCTTAACTTTTATAAGTTATATGGTAATGATGTCGGACAAAATTTGGGAAATGCCTCCAAGTTTCATAAACTCATTCGCGTTGATGTTCTTGGTGAACTTCCATCAGAACATATGTTTTGCAGTTAGCATGGTGAGCTCACATTTGGTTGAGCCTCACTGGATTGGTGCCAAGAATCTTCTGAGATATCTTCAGGGCACAATCTCTCATGGATTGAGATACACTGTCGGAAATATGAAACTGCATGATCATTCAAATGCTAAGTGGGCAGGCAGTTTGGAGGATCATTAGAGCACTTCTTAGCGCTGGTTCTCTTTAGATTCTGCTTCGATATCATGGATGAGCAAGAAGCAAAAATTGGTTGTTATAAGCACCGTCGAGACCGAATACATAGCTACGAGTATGATCTCATGTAAAGCTGCATTGTTGCAGAAGCATCTATAACAACCAGAGGTGGGATTCGATTATTGAGGAATATTGTACTCAATGATTTCTCTAGCAGATAGACATCAGATACTGCCTTATCTAGGATATGGTAAATCAATGAGCGAGGAAGCTCCATCGCATTGAGACAGATGTACAGGTCACAAAAATTTTATCAAATCCCTGGGGAAAGGTCAAATTTGTGACTTTCCCGAACAACTTGGAGTCATTGAGAGACCTTCTTATAAGGGTCCCGCATGTTGCACGCATTGAGCTCTGGGAGCTCTAGGGGGCTTGGGGTACTTAGTGGAGCAACATACAACCAAAGGGAGACTCACCCTCCCCTAGTGGTCCGCTATGAATAGGATGATTAGTTATCCTATGGGTCGGGATGATTAGTTCTCCCATGGAAACTATGTAGCAGAATGATTAGTTCTCTTGTGAGGTCTGGATGATGTGTTCTCCATGACGATTATGTAGCAAGATGATTAGTTCTCCTGTGAGGTCTGGATGATGTGTTCTCCATGACAATTATGTAGTAGGATGATTAGCTCTCATGTGAGGCCTGGATGATGTGTTCTCCATGGCGATTATGTAGCAGGATGATAATTTCTCCTGTGAGGATAGGATTGATTAGTTCTCCTATCGAGGCATCTTACCCCTGCAGTCTGGGACTCATGGGAAGTACCTCTCATCTAATTAATGACCAGGAAAATGAGGATAGGGACCATAGTAGTACCGATGGACGCATCGTTGTATCTACCATACTCCCTATGCTAGGATGACCTTCATTGATCTGGGATCAATGATATTGGTCTGGGACTAGTTGTAGGAATTGTACCTACTATGATGCTGACTTTGGGTCAGTTGAGACTGGTCTGGGACCAGCAGTACATACTCTGAGGCTAACTTCAAGTCAATGGAGGATTGGTCTGAGAACAGTGAGAGTGGTACATACTATGACGCTGACTTCGGGTCGGTTGAGACTGGTCTGGGAC
Source organism: Pinus taeda (assembly GCA_000404065.3). Taxonomy (NCBI): domain Eukaryota; kingdom Viridiplantae; phylum Streptophyta; class Pinopsida; order Pinales; family Pinaceae; genus Pinus; species Pinus taeda. The sequence continues at coordinate 80,831 of APFE030932615.1, read as the reverse complement.
CAGTGGTAGGAGTGGTACCCACTATGACGCTAACCTTGGGACGGTTGAGACTGGTCTAGGACCAGTGGTACGCACTCTAAGACTAACTTCGAGTCAGTGGAGAATGGTATGAGACATTCTCGTTCAATTCTTCTTCTTCATGGTTCAGTAGAGCTAAGTAGAGTAAAGCGGAACCAGCAAAGCTGAGCAGAGCCAGTAGAGCTGAGTAGAGATGAGCATAGCAGAGCAAAGCCAACAGAGCTAAGCAGAGACAACAGAGCTGAGCAGATCTGAGCAGAGAAGTGCAGGGCACTGATGGTAGAGACAGTACAGTTGGACATATGGATCAGCGGATGGAGTTCTCCCTAGTTGAGAGGGAGTGTTAAAATTGGAAACTAGGGCCAAAGTCCATGTGGGTCAGCTTATTTATGGTAGCTGATATTTTTATTGGATCCCTCTCATCGAGAGGTGTAGGATTGATTGAAAGATCATCCAATTCCGATAAGTATTCATTGAGTTATGAATTTATTTTGATTATGGAATTATTATCAAGCTGACCAGCAACTTGAGTAGGCTCAAAAGCCCAATAGGCATGCTTATTCATTATCTACATTTTAGTATAAATATAGAGGACTTCAAGTCATTTCAACACACACTTGGGATCTATTCCTCTCTCCAGTAATAGTTGTCTTTCAATGATGCTTTATTCAAATTTCTGAAGTCCACACACCATCTAATTTCTTCATTTATCTTTCTAACAGGAACTAAATTTGCAACCCAATTAGAATACCTAAGAAGGAGAATAATCTGGGCATCCAACATTTTCTTAATTTCCTTTTCTACAGTTGGTAGAAGAGCTGGATTTATCTTCCTAAGTTTTTGTTGATAAGGTTTTTCTTCCGGTTTTAAAGGAATCTTATGTTGTATCAATGAAGTGTCATAAGTCTTTAAATCATCATAAGTCCATGCGAAAACATCCTTGTATTTTTCAAGTAACTTGAGGTACCGAGCTTTGATCTCTGGATCTAAGGATTCATATATTTTGATGTTTTTAATATCATAATTTGTTCCAGTGTTAATTTCTTCTATGTCATCTTGTGAAGAAATGGACTGAGGGTTTCTGAGGACATCATTTTGATCAAACAATTTTTCTAAAGGAATGAGACCTTTGGGAATAAAATTGTTGGATAATTGAATGATATCATGATCAAAAATTTTTGAATTGAAATTTGAAGTATAATTTTCATTTGTATTTTCATTTATTTATGTTCTATCTTCATCTTTGTAGAACTGAAAATTCATTTACAACCTGCAGAAAAGATTTCAACTGTTGATCATCTTCAAATATCTGCCAATATTTGAGATTATCAGGAATAGATGGTCTGTATTTGACTTGTATTTGATAGAGTATTTTTTACACAAAATTTTGTCACTGTCCATGTACTCCCTGTTCCTTTATCCTGGAGGACCTCTACAGTGAACCCCGCATGCTTTGCCTTCATGGGGAAACTCTCATTATGTCCCTCTCCATGAGCAGATCGTTTCCCTTTTGCTCCATTTCCCCTGAAACTTCTATTTTTCCCAGTTTACAAGACCGACGTTAATGGCCTTTGTCTCCCCCGCACCAATGTGCAGAGATTATCACTATTCCCCACGCCGACCGGTGTGACTGAGCTTTGTTCCAGTGGTGTCAGTCCTGTTATGGAAAGTTTTTTAAATTAGAGCTGAAGCTTCCAACTCTAGAAGCTCTATAACGGAAGTCTGGTAAATGGTTTGGATGGATGTGATCAAAGATGATAGTTTGGGCTCCTTTCCCCTATAATGATGGAACTACCTCAAGGGATAAGTCCTTCTCCCATGAGAAGAGGATCCATCTCCCATCCATATTTCCTATATAAACCTCCCTTCATCCCAAGCACAAGCTAGTCATAGTTACAGTTAGAGTTTTGGCTGAGTGTGAGTATACTATTTTGGTTTAGACAAGCAAGCTATTACTAGTTGTAGCCATCTAGCTGTGTGAGGGAGAAGTATGTTTGGTTTGGAGTGAAGCCTAAAGGGAAGAGCCTTTAAAATATTGTTGTTTGAATCCATCATGGAGTGCTAGCAGAAATGTGTGGGAACCCAGTCTTGTCAGAGGAAGACTGTAGCATCAAGACGAATGGTTGTAATCTCTCTTTGATATTAATATATGAAACTATCAATTGATTTCCTACATGTTTTGTAATATTACATATTCATGCCTTAATGCTTCTTGACTCGTTAAGTAGGTTGAATTGCAATTTGTCTATTATTATGTTTGTGTTTTGTTATTGTTTACTTGTTTCAGGAGCTTGAAGAAGGAAGCAAGAGATTGCTGGAGCGAGAAAGCGATGACATCATCAAGAAAGATAAGCGACCAAGAGGTAGGCCCTCTTGATTGATTCTAACCTAATGAAATATTCCATAGGATGTATCTGTTGTGGCTAGACCCATTATCGGGCTAGAGGAATTCGTTCGTGTCCGCACTTATAATTTTACTTCACCACAAATTGGCGACTCCATTGGGGACCCATATTTTGTTTGTTTTGGATTTCATGATTTCATAAGAACTTTTCTAGTTTCACGTTTTCCCTTTGGTTCTGTTTCTTTTCTCTTGCGTACTAGCCTAAGTCTAAAATTCATAGTAGCAGATCTGGTCCATGCTTTGAAAAAAATTATTTTTCCTTAGTTACCTTGGCCAGCACGTTTAATCCGCTGACAGTCGTGCCGACCAACACGAATTGCTGAGGAACAATCGCGTCGACCAGCCTCTTGCACTTGCTGTCAATTAGGCAGTCGTGCTGATGCTTGTAAGTGAATATTAGGGCTTGACCCCAATCTTGGCCAGTGTGTTGTGCTCTTATGTTTTTGACCCCGTGAGATTTTTTACTGTTTTCTCCCTTATTAGAAAGCTACTTTTCGTATTGGTTTTGCTTGCTTGTTGGATTATCATATTTCTATTTCATTAATTGAGTCATTGAGTGGCCAGCGACACTAGGGCATCTAGTTAGTCACTCATTCAGCAGCTTGTGGACTCATTAAGTCTGATTGTAGGTGTGTTTACTCCTTGCATTTGATTTTTGGTCCCTTTAAGACTTTGACCTCTTTTTTCACAAGTTTGAAAAAGTTTCATTTACTAGCTTGAACATCTCTTTCCGGCATAGATTACATTGTTGCCCTTGTGTTTGGTAAAGTTGGTGTTTCATTGATCTGAATGAACTTCTCTTTTCATGTTTTCATCTACTTGAAGAGCTCATTGTCTTGAAAAAAATTTCATTGAAAGATTGTATGTGCAAAGTTTGTTTCGTTGTTTCGTGAGAAAGTATGAAATTCTAGCTTGTTGCACTATTATGTTACAATAATTTGCATCTTTTAAAGACTAGAATTGCATCAACATTTGAAAAAGGAAGAGGAATTTTTTTGTTTTTGAAAGGACTTTTGGATAAGTGCTTGTCAAGAAATTAGGAATTGGAATGCATTTTTCATTAGTTTATTTTTTGAAAAGTGAAGTAGTGAAAGATCATTTCATTTTTAGTTGCTTGATTGTTTGCATTTGATTGAGTAGTCTCTACCCTCTCTAGTGTAGGCATTCAATCGAATTGAAAGGGCCTCGTCCCATTTAGTTTCATTTTAGGTTTTTCGTGTAGCATCACTTAGACCTGAAAATTGAAACTTAACTCAAGATCAACACTAAAATTAATTCAACTAACCTAAGGTGAATTTGACATTAAAAATCATATCTAGAAGGTCTATGCTAGAGACGTGTTTCAACGTCTTTAAACCTAGCAGCTGACGTTAGCTTCGGCATTAGACAACACTAGTATGGATTTGTGCTCCATGTATCGTCGAGTATATAACAAGAGACCCCACTAGGTTACAATCCTTTTATCCTTAGGAAGCCGAGTGATCCAGATTTAAATAGGAACACAACAAATTACAGAGATAACCATAAACACAGAGATGCAGTGGAAATAATACATCATTTCATTAATGTAAAATACTGAAATATTCTTACAAATAGAAATGGAAATAAACCAGCTAGGGTGATGGTAGCTTATCTCTGAGAAGAGATGTGGCGGCTACATGCCTCTGAACTATGTTACATGAGGCTCGAAGGCCCATTTATTGTTGAGAAACAATGGAAAACCCTTAACATCCCAAAACCTAACCCTAGAAGATGAAATGCCAAATTATGGGCCCCGTTTTGGGTAAGTTGGTACATCAACTTCCCGGGGTTGTAACTTTGGCACTTGATCTTTGTTTGACGCATGCAATAGCTCGTTAGAAAGATCTATCCCAGAACTACAACTTTGGGAAGAGAAACATTGGTTGACAGACCCATGTTGCTCCCAGATTTCCTAAAGAACGTCGTTTAGGGCCTCAAAACGGCTCTGGAAGTTCAGGACCCGAAAAAATTGCTAAAAATAGTCAATTGTGCTACAAATACGGAAACTGAAAAACTAAAAGAGACAGTTGCAGGGGTCCAAGTGGGATAGGTGGGTGGCCACCAACATCTACCTGGATCATTCCACCCCCCTTAGGAAGCAATGGTCCACATTGCGTTGAGTTCCTCCATCTGCTGAACTTAGTCCCTAGTGAGTTGTTCTGCAGTTTCTGATGTGTCAAGTAATGATGGGAAGCATGGTTGAGGGCGTTCCACATTGAACACTCGGTGCAAGTAAAGGAATGGAGGAATGTTGTGCTCCAAAGCATTGTTTCCAACAACCTTGGTAATGTTGTAAGGACCATGTCGAAGTATTCTGAGCTTCTGATGGGTTCTGGTAAGCCGTTCTTTCTACCGATGCAACCAGACTTTGTCACCCACCTGAAACTTGTGTGGTACCCCTGTGGGTGAGGGGAAGTTGTTCCTGTGTTCTATCATGACCGTGTCCCTTTGTTGTTTCTGCTCCGTGGAGGAATATTTCGCGAAGGTTATGAATGTGGCGACGATATTACCCTTATTTTGGGAGAGAACCAGACAAAAAATGAATTTCCTAGTCTAGAAGACGATCTTGCTGCATTTCTTAGTAGAGATCAAAGAGGTGGCGGTAGGTGGGGCTACCTCCGATATCCTATATAATGAATTATCCAAAGTAATAATAATGGTGCGAGGCCTTGACTCATATACAACATGTCACCTCTAGTATGGCTGGCTTAATAATACATCACAAACATTTAGAGGTGCAACATCACACAATACCTCATCTGTGAAGGGTTCGATGATGTAGGGAAGGCGGAAATAATAGTGAACTCGGAGATCTTGTCCTTGGTGAAGCCACCCAATACTACACGGCTGTGGGTGTGGTGTATTCGGTAGGCTGAACCGCTTCACAACCTCTACTGAAATAAGGTTCTTTTAGCTCCCACTGTCAACAATGAATTGCAGCGGTGAACCCTTCACCCACATCTATGAGTGGAAAAGACGCTTCCCCTCCTCTGGATCTTCAGGCTCATTCTTCTAGATCTTGGCGGTGGAAACAGTGAAACTGGGCTCCGCATTAATGATTTGCTTCCCTTTGTCATTCCCCTTGTCGGGTTCTGACTCAGGGTCAACATATGCATCTAATTCTTAAGCCTTCAACTCGGCCACCAGTGATTGCTTGGTCCGACACTCACTTGTGTTATGAGTGGGACTCCTGTGGAACTCACACCACTTTCTTCTGTCCTTCTTTGACTTCGTGGCATTATTCTTTTCTTGCGGCTTCAACGGGTTGTCTTGGGTCACCCCGCCTTAGCTTTGTCCTTTGGTCTTCGGATTTGCAAATCCAAAGTTTCGCTTCTTCTGTTTAAAATTCTGCTCGATTTTGACAGCAATCGATACGTCGTGCCGAGCGAGGAGATGTTCAAGAACTCCATCTCTTCCTGGATGTATCTATGTAGGCAACCATGGTATTTGAGTACCAAATGCAGCTCAGAGTCCTTGATACCCAACTGTGTGCGAAGGGTATGAAAAATGTTTGTGAACTCCAGCACATCTTGGTCCCTTCCCTGTCGTTGTGTGATCCACTTTCTGTATTTGTCCTCATAAGTTTTGACAGGGTAGTTCTGCTCCTTGATGGCATCCCGGAATGAATTCCAAGTGGGTGTGGCTGAAAATAGTGAGCCTATACTTTCATCCTTCTGCTCGGAGTAGGTTTCTCACCAGTCCTTGATTTGGGGGGCTACTTTGAGAAGAGCGAAAACAATCTTTTCCCGACTCGAAAATTCATGAACAGAAAAATACCCATCTCACATATTTAACCATTTATCTATGGCATCTATGTTTATTTGACCCTCGAAGATTGGGATTTCAAAATTAACTTGTACCTTAAAGGGTGTGGCGTTTCCAGTGTGGCTGTTGGAAGTTGATGCGTCGCCTCTAGGTAGCCACTGAAGGATCTATGCAAAGTTGTCCATCATCGCGTTCCTTTGCCGCTCGAGGGCTTCTTCAAGAAATATTTTGATAGGATCTCCTGCCCCCTCATCTTTCTTTTCATCCACCATCGGGGGCCGTCGGGATTTGTGAGGCTGGTCTTGCAAAGGTTTAACCAGTTCAAGCCCTAACTCCTTATATCCCGACCTTGTTGGGGACATTGAAAGAAAAACAAAGAAAAAGTAGACCGCTCTAATACCACTGATCCATATTTAAAAAAGAACGCAAAAAATTACAGAGATAACCATAAACACAGAGATGCAGTGGAAATAATACATCATTTCATTAATGTAAAATACTAAAATATGCTTACAAATAGAAATGGAACTAAACCAGCTAGGGCGATGGTAGCTTATCTCTGAGAAGAGATGTGGCATCTACATGCCTTTGAACTGTGTTACAATGAGGCTCGAAGGCCTATTTATTATTGAAAAATAATGGAAAACCCTTAACATCCCAAAACCTAACCCTAGAAGATGAAACGCCAAATTGTGGGCCCCGTTTTGGGTAAGTTGGTACATCAACTTCCCGAGGTCGTAACTTTGGCACCTTATCTTCGTTTGATGTGTACAATAGCTCGTTAGAAAGATATATCTGATCACTGCAACTTTGGGAAGAGAAACATTGGTACAACGACGTTGCTCCCGTATTTCCAAAAAAACATCGTTTAGGGCCTCAAAACGGCTCCAGAGTTCAGGACCCAAAAAACTGCTAAAAATAGTAAATTGTGCTACAAATACGGAAACTGAAAAACTAAAAGAGACAGTTGCAGGGGTCCAAGTGGGATAGGTGGGTGGCCACCAACATCTACCTGGATCACCAAGTTGACTGCCTTGCGAACATGATACACCGAACACAACATTCAGGGAGATTGCATGCTCGTACTTATTAGTTCGCCAGGAGGTATTCTGCATTTCATGGTTGCCTGGTAATCCTGTTTATCTAGATCATTTGAGCACATGTCCTTTCAAGCTCATTTCTAGTCAAAAATGATAGAGTCATCTTTGTTTCTTTCTCGACTCTTAAAAAATGAAAGAACATAAGTCTTTTATGTGTCTTAATAATGGATTGCCCACGATCCAAAACATCTTGTTAGTCTTTTTAGCCAAATCTTGAGTTCCCTTAAAAGGACATTTTAAAGCCTTGAATTTATTTTTTCTATCAACTAAGACAAGGTCATCGTGGCTGAACCATCTGGTTCACCCAATTCCTCTTCCTCTCTTCTGTCAGAAAGATTGCCTGAGGAGTCATTTCCTGAGTTATTAGAGTCACTTGAGGACCAAAATGTTGAACTCGCAATTGTTTTGAGTGTTCAACCATTGTCATCTCATCCTTTGCCTACTTTAGATTCAGGGTCATCTGCTGATCTTGACCCAGAATCTCCGGACAATCCCATTCGAACTCCAAAGAATTCATTGACCACTGATGGTAAGCTTGGACTGGTTATCTATCCTCTGAACCCTCTGTTTGACATTGTTAAGGTATCACTGTAGCATCTTTACAGTTCGTACGACCAGCCGAGTGTTCCTTTGGAACTATACTCTAGTACACATTTGGCCATTCGTCATCGTTTGTTTTCAAACATGGAACCTCTTAGTTTCGCTGACAAAAGGCCCAAAATTGGATCCATATATGTTCTAAAATTCTCCAAATTTGCTTAAAAATCATCCCAAGGGATCCAAATATGCTCCAAAGCACTCCCTAAAGTATTCAAAAGTGCTTAATATCATCCATCGATCAAAACAAGCGAGGAAGGAGAGCCCTTGGAAGGGCAAAAATGCACTATCGGAAGGTTAAAACACTTCAAAATCAGTCACAAACCATTATCGCAGGCTTAAACTGAGAAGGCACAGCAGTCATTAGATCTGGCTGATCAATGACCTAGATATTAGCAGTGGATCGCATCGGTGGATCTAATCAGGGCATGCGAGCAGTGGCAATTGGCACTGGACACCGCCAATTAGCGATCGCCGATAATCGGATCGGCGAGTCGAATCGGCGGAAGTATCGACGAAGTATCGGCGCAGGTTATATGGAGGGTGCGACTACGATCATCGATTAAACGTGGACCATCAATCACGTGCGCAGATCGACGACCCACGTTATATCATCGGATTTCTATCGACAGAAACCATGGGGCAAGGCCTTTGCATATATATAAGGGTGATGCGATAACGCTGGAACCGACAACATTATTAGCGATATTCTAATAAAATTTCAAGTCTACACCCAAGCGATTTTTAATGCATTTTTCATATATTTCATTATACAACAAAATACAAAGGGAAGGGGCCTAACGCGACTTGCGATGGTGACAAGGGCGAACCCGAGAGATTGATAAGTCGTATCTAATCATTTTTTAAGTCTAAAAAGGACAAAAATGGGTGGCATTTTCACTAGGTTGTTGTGTTTTTCTATGTTTAACGTAAAGAACGGTCATTCTAAATGTCTAAAGGGAGAACAGAGGCCTAGTAGATCTCCCTTCACAGCATAGCTCGCCCTAACAAAAACAGTCATGGAGCACGCGCAGCTAGCCCTAAACAGAATCAATCAGGTGACATAGACAGCGCGACACAACCAAATCAAACAAACATCATGGAGCATCTCTAGCTCAGGAGAACTCCCATACAACGCAACAAGCTACCAAAATATCTTAAAGCAGTTACTTTGTTGTCAGAAGCAAAAAAATTCGATCCCATTCTTGCTTAGAAGGCAATCAAATCAATTAATGATACATATCAGGCAGACTAGGACTCCGAGCCTCTTAGAGCTCAGGAGCATTATAAACAATGTTGCACAAAGCAAGGATGAAGTGGGGATGTTTTTTGGAAGCAGGGACGTGGAAGCGTCTGCTATATATATATATATATATGTATATA
>APFE030932615.1:38178-57710 GCA_000404065.3 Pinus taeda | reverse complement strand
AGGCAATTTTACAACTGTTTTTAGCTTCGGGGGCGCTGCCCCCGAAACCCCCCACCAAGGGGGGGCTCCCAAAGGTCGCAGCCACCCCCCCCTAGACCCCCCCTGTAGCGAATATTTTACGGGCGGCGTTGTTGCCCCCATTTTGAACTGGGGTCCAATGTGGCGGTACTTTTGAATATAGAAGATAATCAGGCTCCACACCCAACAAACATGTTCATATTGGGGTATCTTGTTCTCCGAATGAGATCAAGACATATACTCGTCTATTTCAGAAATTTTGTGATGTGTTTGCATGGTCTTATGAAGAAATGCCTGACATCGATTGTAGCATTGTGGTGCATGAAATACCAATGTATCTGCGTACAAAGCCCGTTTTCCAATGGCTTTGCCCAGTGCACCCTAGGAAGGCCTCTGCTATCAAGGGTGAATTCGAAAAGCTTCTCAAAGCTAGGTTCATTTATCCCATCCCCCTTACAGACTGGGTGTCCAATATTGTCCCGGTGACTAAAAAGCAAGGCACGATCCACGTTTGCATGGATTATCAAGATCTTAATCGTGCCTGTCCTAAAGACAATTATCCTACTCCCTTCATTGATCAAATCATTGACGAAGGTGTCGAGAGCGAGATATTTTCCTTTATGGACGGTTTTTCTGGTTATAACCAGATTAATATCAAACCAACCGACCAAGAAAAGACAACCTTTATTTTCCCATGGGGTACCTTCACGTACAAGAAGCTCCCTTTCGGCCTCAAAAATGCTGGAGCCATTTTTCAACGGGTAATGTCCTGTGTGTTTCATGATATTCGCAACATTGTCCAGACTTACTTGGATGACTTTCCTGCCCATTATCGTAAGCGCAAGATCACCCAAACCATCTTCAATAGATTTTTATACACTGCAGACACTATAACATTTGGTTGAATCCACACAAATGTGTTTTCTACGTGGAATCGGGACGACTCCTCGGTTTCATTGTTTCCAAGGACGTTATTTGCCTGGATCCGTTAAAAGTCGAGGCCATTGAAAATTTACCCCCTCCATCTTCACTGCACCAACTCTAGAGCCTGCAAGGAAAGGCCAACATTTTTCGTGGTTTTATACCCAACTACATTGGGCTAGGCACAGGATTTACCCGATTGCTCAAACAAGGAACACCCTTTGCGTGGGATGAGGTGGCCCAAAAATATTTTGATGATCTTAAGGCCATCCTCATAAATTCTCCTATGTTGCATCCACCAGACTATTATCAAGATTACTTCCTTTACCTAGCCACAACCCTTAGCACCATTTCTATGGTGTTGGTCCAAGACGATGATGAAGGCAGGGAACATGTGATCTACTACCTTAGTCGAAATCTCCTCAACACTGAAACGCGTTATGCGCATGTCGAGAAGTTGGCTTTGGCTTTCTTTCAGGTTGTTCAATGCTTTCGGAACTATATCCTTTTACGTATGACTATAGTGATTTCTGAATGCAAGCCTATGACCTATATCCAGACTCGTCATTTGCTGGGGGGCAAGTATTCTAAATGGATCGTTATCCTGCAAGAATTCGATTTTGTCTTCACTATGGCCAGATCTCAGAAGTCACTTGTCTTCTCTGAATTGATTTGTTCCCTTCCCTCTAAAGCTCTCCCTATTGGTGCAGATGAACAGCTTCCAAATGAGACCCTTTTCCTTATTAGCACCCTTGATCCATGGTACTGTGATATCATTGTGTATCTCCAAATCTCCACATTTCGATCTTCATTGACCAAGGATGATCGTCGAAAGATTCAGCATCATTCCCAACCCTACCGTATTATTGGCGATACTTTATACCATGTTGGTGTCGATTTTCTTCACCGTTGATACCTCATGATCGAGGAAGCTGAAAGAGCTCTCAATGATTTCCACTTCGGGGCATGTGGTGGTCATATGTCTAGTTACGCTATAGCTCATAAAATCCTTCGCGCTGGTTATTTCTGGCCGTCTATCTTCAAAGAGTGCATTCTTGCCATCCGCAAGTGTCACGAATGCCAAATTTACCAATGCAAGATGCGCTCCCCACCCGCTCACCTACACCCCATCATTACCGTTGGTCCCTTTGCCAAATGGAGCATCGATTATATGACATGTAACCTTCATTCGGTTGGGGGGCATGGCTATATTATCTTCGTTGTGGATTATTTCACCAAATGGGTTGAAGCAATGCCTACATATTTTGCAGATGGTAATACGGCAACTCAATTTCTTTTTAACCATGTTATTTCTAGGTTCAACATACCCCAAGCCATTGTCACAGATCATGGCTCCCGTTTCAAAGATTACATGATGGCAGAACTGACATCTGCATTGGGCTTACGCCACAATGGCTTGACCCCATATTACCCTCAGGCCAACGGCCAAGTTAAAGTCATGAACAAGGTTTTGGTCACCATGCTTCAGCGTACTATTGGGATGCACAAGTCAAATTGGCATCTCATGATTTTTTTAGCTCTGTGAGCCTACCGAACTTCAACAAAAGATGTCACTAGTTTGACACTTTTCCAGATGGTCTATGGTCTAGAAGCAACATCGTCGATTGAATGCGAGATTCCTTCACTCAAGTTACCTGTTGAACTCCTCCCCAAAACATCACTTCAAGAGGAACACCTCTTATATTTAGAACGACTGGATGAGACTTGTCATCTCACTGCCTTGGTCATTGAAGCACAAAATAAATGGGTCAAATCCCATTTCAATTAGTCGGTCTCCTCTCACACTTTCTCTGAGCGTGATTCGGTCCTGCTATATGACCAAGCTAATGATAAGCTGGGAGCAGGCAAGCTCGAACCTATGTGGCATGGGCCCTATATTGTAAAATGCGTTTTGTAGAAAGGAACCTATGAGCTCATTGATTATGAAGGAAATCCTCCCGATAAGCCCCAAAATGAGCTTTACCTCAAAAGTAATATGCTTAGGTCATCTTGCATGGATACTTATGTACATTAGTGTGTGATTCATTTTTGTACAGTGTGGTTATGTGTGATAGTCTTCAAACATCTTTCCTGTTTACTATGCTTTTCTTACTTTACAGATGTCTACAACTTCTCACGTTGGTTTCACCGATGATGCTTGCAGTAGTACCCGTGACCTATCATTCGTAGCATGGGCTATCTATGACCCTAACGATGAGTTGATTGACCTTCAAGGTATCTGCCTGGGTCATACAACCAACAACATTGCTGAATATAGTGCGGTCATCAAACTATTGGGAGAAGCCATCACTCTGGGCATGAGGGAATTAGTTGTTAACCTAGATTCACAGCTTGTCATCCTTCAACTCAACGGGAAATATTTCATCAGGAACCCTCAAATATTATGAACATATCTCCATATAAGTCTATTGGAAAGACATTTTGATTATATTACATATCATCATATTCCTAGATGCATGAATACATTGGCAGATGCATTAGCTAATTACATGTTGGATAGACATTTATGAAACATATAAAAGATAAGACAAACCATTTGTACCATAATAGACAGGAAAATACAACATATATGTATATATATGTGAGAATGTTTGATACATCAAAACCCCAAAAAATAATATGTGTGTCTATATTAACATCAACGACTCCCAGGCCTCGTACATCAGTGGCACGCAGGCCTCAAAAAATATCTAGGTACTGGACCTAGGAACTACTCATCATGGTGGTCATGGTAGCATGAGACAGCTCATACAACGTGACTCAGCAGTCGGTGGATCCGATCTGAGACTCACACTATGTGCCTCTAGTACCGTCGGGGCATGTCTCCTATCTAAGCATACTCTAGGATACCATGAGTCAACCCCTCGAGGTTCCTCGCGATCTCCTCCTCATTATCGCTCCCTTCCTGATAAGGGGTGACAACATCAATAGGGTAGGGGACATGCCTGGCTATTAGGGACATCCCGGCTGGCCACTCTAGTCCAACATCTGCATAAACAAGAGAAATTTTATAAGCATGCATATACCAAAAACAATTAAAAATATCAAAATCAAAAATTTAATTTTTTATCTTCGTCATCGAAGTCCTCTCCATCTAGTAAGGGCATATCTAGATCTCCACGGAAATCAATGCTGATGTACGGTCAGTCCTCCATGACAATCGTCTGTCATTATAGCCATGAGAAGAATACTGGTCAGTATGACATATGCTAACCCCAAGTGATCCTGGGCATCAGACGACTCCAGCGGGCCATCCACGGATCGCGTGGCGCAGGGGGATCGACCTCAGTCAACTGATACTAGAACAGTGGCACTAGTTCTAGGAAAAAGGTCACAAGTACTGAACTGAAGCCAAATTGCTTCAGATTTCCTACCTTGGCCTTGGACAACTAGCGCATGATGTTCATCTTCATGGCCTCTACCCAGTTGAAGATCATAGGAGCTATGTAGTAAATAGCATAAAGGAACTTCGACTTGTTACTCTCATGTTCTGCATGGGACCCTGCCACTCTGATGATAGTCAACAGAATCACCCTCAGTGTCAAATCCCGCACACTAGAAATCTCTATCTTCCCACTCTTCGATTTCAAGGCCTCAAGGTAGTGTTTGGCAAGCAGGGAAGATATGCTTGTCCCGACCGGATGTGACCCATACAAGTCACTAGGTCACCTCTACGAGATAGTCCAGTGATGAAGTAGATATCTGAAGTTGTCAACTCTAGCTCTTGGTCCACAATGACAAAAATCTCGCGATTAATGTCCCAAAGGCTTATCAAGTATCGAAGCAACTTGGGCGACGCTCGCATACCTGGTGTAAGGAAAAATTTGTGGAGCCCGCAAGCCCTCAAAACCTCCAGGCAACTTGGATCATTCAATGCCTAGGTGTCAACATCTTCATGTTCTCTTTCCTTCCAATCCACTATTTTCGGCAATTTCTCTCCTACAAAAGCCATTAATTTGAGTCAATTATCAATTTTGGCACATAAAATTCAAGTTTTAATGGTCAATTTTTGAGAAAGAATGGATTTTCCCTATCCACGGTGTCGACACACTTGTTTTAGAAACATTCACACTAGTCGGCGCGGATGATTATGCAATTCACCCTCAGTCGTCGCGGATGATTATGCAAATCACCCTCGGTCGGCGCGATCTTGTGCCCGGAAATCGCGCCGACCGAGGGCAAATTTTTTTCTCAAAAACCTCCCTAAAAATCCAACAAAATGGCTAAAAACATAAATGAATGGCATGAAAATGGAGCTCAGGGCTTTGGCCATTACCTAGAACTGAAAACTCGTTGATTGACCTCTTGGATCTCCTGCAATCTACTTCAAAACAATTAGGGCAAAAGTGGGTAAAAATTCTTCACTGCAAAGGTAAAATGGTAAATGCTAAAAATATATTTACTTTTTCCCTTTTTATTCATTTTTTCATGAAAATATCAGGTGTTGTAAATATTTTTGACCTATTTTACCTCAAGGACTCGATAATACGCTTTTCCTTGCTTATGCAGCAACAGGTGATGGATGTTCGACGATGAGGATGAGTCACATTTCAGCTCTTTTCTTGACTCGTTAAACTCATATGACAATATTGCCGAGTATTTTTTCCCTTTTTGACTCATTAAAGAGAATAAAAATGGGGGGTCTGCTTTCAGCTCTTTTCTGACCCTTTAAAAGCGAAAAGATGGATGAGCCCTTGTTGTTTCGATCTCGTTAATGGATGTGAAACATCGTGAACCCAGTATAAGTTAATCCCTTTTTCAGGTTGGGATGCACTGTTTACGAAAAAGGTACTCCTTGACTGAAATGGTCAAGCGGTTCTCTCAAGTATGGATTTCTACCTTTTCAGGCTCGAGAGACACAAATATACAAAAAGGGACCATGTGGAGTTTTCTTTTATGTGTCTTTTTCAAACTCTCTAAACATCAAAAAGATACCAAGGTACACCTTTTTCGGACTCTTTAAACTATTAAATGACATCGAATTCGTGACAATGACGAACATGAGCTTCTCCTTCCTAGGGATCATTAAAATTACTAGGTCGGATTCGTCCGAAGGATGAACTTATAGTGCAAGCATATGTT
Organism: Pinus taeda; assembly: GCA_000404065.3. NCBI lineage: Eukaryota > Viridiplantae > Streptophyta > Pinopsida > Pinales > Pinaceae > Pinus > Pinus taeda. The sequence goes on along the minus strand of APFE030932615.1, from coordinate 51,668 downwards.
ATCCCCTTCAAGCTTGCGATTAAAAAATAATTGGGGTACTCGCCAGAAATGGTGGGAGAAAATTTGGAAATCTATCAGTCATGTTGGCAGCTCACTCTTGAACATGACACTATTTGCTTTGTGTCGGGTTGGGACATCCTCCTTTGCATCATTGACCTTCCTATTCATTTTTTCCTTCCATTTGATCTCTGCCATATTATCATGACCACCGATCCTACAGATCCAAAAGCTGCCAAACTTCCAATTTTTTCACCGATATGTTAAGGTGTTGCCCTTCTACAGATACACTTACCTTTGATTCTCTGTATCATCCAAAATAATTTTTCATCCTCTCATCTCACATCGATGATGTGGGATTCATTATGGCCCTCCTTCAACACGTCACTTTCTATCGACTTCAACTCATCTGGGACGTTGACCGATACTCCCTTCCAATACCTTAGAGTTTGCATGCCCTAATGGCAATTTCTTCGCACTCGACGACAAGTTTACATCATTGGCTTTCAATCGAGTGATTTCATGAGTGTTTGACTTTAGTTCCTTTATTCACATTCTGTAAATTGTGCTGATAGTACCTTGAGGACCATTGTTATTATTGGTGGTTTCTCTCGCGCTTATAAACAGTTTACATCATTGACTAGTAATCAAGCGACTTTCTAGCATGTTCGACATCAACACATCTATTCACATTCTAGGATCTATACTTTGATCGGGTCGTGTTGGAGCACAAGACCCTGGACTCAAATCACACAAGTACGAGTTGTGAAGTGGTGTGACATGGTTGTGATGATATGCATGTCTCTTTCAGATGGCTAGCTACGACCATACCATGGTTTCATTATGATCCTCTTTGATGAATGGCTACGCCCATAGTTGGATCCATTTACATGATTATTCTCTGGATGGCTATGTCCATGCCACAATTCATGTATCATTTGACAGAGATCTCATTTTTTGTATATGTATCTGTACTTGCTTGCAGGTTTTCTGACGGCAGACCGGATTCCCACACTGATTTATAAAGCATTTCATCCCTCACTCCGGCTTAGGCTTCACGCTTTAGGGGGCATCTATTACACAACATTTTGTCACTGTCCTTGTACTCCCCGTTCCTTGATCCTAGAGGACCTCTAAAGTGAACCCTGCATGCTTTGCCTTCATGGAGAAACTCCCATTATGTCTCTCTCCATGAGCAGATCATTTCCCTTTTGCACCATTTCTCATAAAACTTCTCTGTTTCCCTATTTACAAGACCGGCGATAATGGATTTTGTCTCCCCCTCACTGATGTGCAGAGGTTAGAACTATTCCCCACACCGACCGGTGTGACTGAGATGTGTTCTAATCGCACCGGTCCTATTATGGTAAGTTTTTTAAATTAGAGCCGAAGCTTCCATCTCTAGAAGATCCGTAACGGAAGTTTGGTAAATGGTTTGGCCAGATGGGGTTGAGGATGACAGTTTGGGCTCCTTTCCCCTATAATGATGGAACTACCTCAAAGGATCCATCTCCCATCCATATTTCCTATATAAACCTCCCTTCATCCCAAGCACAAGCTAGTCATAGTTAAAGTTAGAGTTTTGGCTGGGTGTGAGTAAACTATTTTGGATTAGACAAGCAAGCTATTATTAGTTGTAGCCATCTAGTTGTGTGAGGGAGAAGTGTGTTTGGTTTGCAGTGAAGCCTAAAGGGAAGATCCTTTAAACTATTTTTGTTTGAACCCATCATGGAGTGCTATAAAAAGTGTGTGGGAACCCGAACTTTGTTGAAAATAGCAACAAGAAATGCTAAAAATAGAAGTGCTAAAAATAGCACTGCTATAAATAGCATTTAGGGATACATTCCAATTTTAGTCCCTTAACTAAAATTTAGAATTAAAATTCGAATTTGATCTTAGCAGTTGTTTTTAAAATAATTAATTAATTCATCTTGAGTTAATTAGTTGTAGGAAATCAAACATGAAGTCTATGTGAAGACATGCAACAGTTTCTCCATTGATTGAGGAAATTATCCCTGATTAAGGAGATCGGATGAGTTGTACTTTTGAGTTGTAATTAGTTAGCTCAGTTATCTGAGTTAAGTCCAGTTAGATTAGTTCCAACAGTTTGTGGAACTAATTGTGAGTTCATTTAGTTAATGCATGCATTCATGTAACTGCTACACTTCAGATAATTGAATATTCTCTCATAAATAACTCATGCATGTCAGTTTAGTCAGAGACCCAGTTGAGATTAGGTGATGGGACAGTGTACTATCAGTTGCAGGAATATTCCATGGAGGATATATTTTGCATGTAGAAGGAATTCATTCCTTGGAGATTGCGCAATTACTTTTGAGTTTGATGAGTGTGTGATGAGGCCAATTCGCACAGGTGGCAACATTGGACCCCAAGAGAAACTATGCAAGTAAATAGGTGGCTTGGAGGGCCAAGGAAAGGCGTATGTTGTGTCTATTCAGTATGTGAGCTGTATTGTTGGATTGTACTAAGAGCTGGATAGCTTGTGAGCTAAATCTTTGTGTAATCCAAACATATTTCCACTTGTATGATATTACAAAGATTGGGGTTTTTAGCTGAGGCTTTCCCCAGAGTATTCTTTTGTGTTCATGTGTGATTGATTTCTCATTCTGGGTTATATGTGTGCTATTTGATCTTTGCTCATAATAGATTAAGATTCAGCAAGTTTTTTGTAGAAGTAGACAAGTTTTTTGCTTTAGTATATTGCATAATCTATTGATCTATAGTGAAAAATTCTACATGGTATCAGAGCAAAGGTGATCAAAGCAAATAACAGTATACAAAGAAGGGAGAAGTTTGAAGTTTGAAGTTCCAGATTATAGAAATCAAATTGTTATCACATCTCAAATTTCACCAATGGCGTTCAATGGTTTAAGACTCGAGTATGCCCTTGATGGCATCTCGAATTATATAGCTTGGAAGGATCGCATGGAAGCAATATTAGAAGACAACGGTCTAAAGGACTTCATTGATCAAGAAGTCCACAAGCCAACAGTAGCTAATGCTATAGAATTGGGGGAATGGAAGAAATGTGTGGCTAGAGTGAGGAGAATCCTTTTGGAGGGAGTTCGAGACCACATAGTCTCGAGTCCCCATGGGAAGGAGACACCATTTTCAATGTGGAAAACATTGAAATATTTATATCAGAATAGCACTGATCAGAGGAAGCTGGCGCTGAAAGACAAGCTTTGAAAAATCAAGTGTGAAAAGGGCAACATGATCTCTACATATCTGAACAAGCTCACCACCTGCAGGGATGAGCTTGGAAGTGTATGGATCACGACAGCCGATGATGACATTGTGACTCTTTCTCTCCTCATTCTTCCTAAGAGATAGCATAGCTACCAAGACTTGGTAAATGGAAGAGAGAAATTGCTAGATTGGGAATGACTTTGGTCGGATCTGATGTAGGAGGAGATAAGGAGAAGCACCAAAGATGGATCTTCATCAAAGCAAGATGATGAAGAAAATTTAGCCTTAATGAGTAATGAGAGGAAAGGGAAAGGGAAGGCATCCCATTCCAAATCCAGTTCTTCCCATGGTGGGAAGAAGTTTGACAAATCAAAAGTGTGATTCTTTCATTGTCATGAGGTGGACCATTATGCTACAAATTTTCCACAAAAGAAATCCAATAAGGGATCCTCGAAGGGATCAGATGGTAAGGCACTGGCCTCACAGTTTGAATTGGATTTATCTCTCATCGCATGCATGGTTTCATCCATGGTGGGATGTGTTTGGTACCTGGACAGTGGTGCTTCGTTCCACATGAACGGTGAAAAGAATCTTTTCAGTACCTTGGAGGAGAAGGATATCCAGATGCGGAACAAGATGGGCAATGATGGAAAGTACCATGTTTCAGGTGAAGGTATGGTTGTGTTTCAAAGGGAGCATGGAGCTCCTCTCACCCTGACTGATGTAAAGTATGTACCAGGTCTGAAGAAGAATGTTGTGTCCATTGTTATGCTAGAAGATAAAGACTATGATGTAGTCTTTAGTAAAGGAAAGGTATTCCTGAGGTATATTAGCATTGGACAGACCAAGAGGATTGGGATTCGAGTAAAGAATCTCTACAAGATGGAGGTAGATGACTGTGTTGCATTGAGCTCCAAAGCAGAGTTGGTGCAGAGCCAAGATGTTGGCGAGCTATGGCATATAATATTGGGCCTCTTGCACCATGGAGCCTTGAAGATCATGCAATAGATTTCTACTGGACTTCCTAAGGGAAAACTGGAGCATACGGATACATGCAAAGATTGTACCTTGGGTAAGTATGTGAAATCTTCCTTTCAGGATCAAGACAGTAGAGCTAGAGAAATCCTGGAGCAAGTTCACACAGATGTGTGTGGACCATTCTCTATAGCCTCCACCGCTAAACAAAGGTACTATGTTATTTTTATTGATGATTTTTCTCATAGATGTTGGATCTACTTTATGCAAAATAAGGATCAGAACTTCTTGAGTTTTTGTGAGTTTAAAGCCTTGGCAGAGAAAGAATCTGGAAAGAAAATAAGGGCCTTACGTAGCGACAATGGTAGAGAGTATGTCCCACAATATTTTAAGGACTTCTGCACTGCAAAAGGAATTAAACGGGAGTTGACAACACCCCATAACCCATAGCAGAATGGGGTGGCCAAAAGGAAGAACAGATCGATTGTGGGAGCAGCTCAAGTGATGTTGCATGGCCAAAGCCTACCACTTCATTTGTGGGATGAGGCATGCAATACAAAAGTATACTTGCAGAACAGAAGCCCGCACCATATACTAGGAATGAAGACACCTATGGAGGCCTTTTCTGGGAAGCGACCAGATGTGAGTCACTTCAAGATCTCTAGATCATCATTTTATTGCCATGTGACCAAAGATGTGTGGAAGAAGCTAGATCCAACAGCTGAGTTGGGGATACTTGTGGGGTACACTGATACACCCCAAAACTATTGAGTGTTCCTTCCTACCAGTCATACGACAGTGGTACGTAGAGATCTGAAGTTCGATGAGCAAAAAGCCATGTGAGTATCACTTGAGAGGGAGCTCAAGTTGCATGTAGAGGAGGAACTTTCAGTTCCTAAGGAGGAGGAGCCTCAGATTGATGCGGAGCAGTCGCATGCAGATGATTTGGGAGTGGAGACATCCACTCATGCTGAGTCTTCCAGAGATGGGTGGAAACACTCAAGGGAAGCTGACAGGTTGATGCTAGATGCACGAGAGAATGTGGGACAACCATCTTCTCAGTGTAGATAGAGGAGGTCACCTGAGCGGTACACTGGTTACATGGTGCTGGTTGGGGTGTTTGTAGAGTCTGAACCTTCTTCATTCAAGGAGGAAGTGCAGCAACCAGTCTGGGTTGATGCAATGGTGGAGGAGTACAATTCCATCTTTTGGAACTGTGATTGGGATGTTGTTCCAAGACCTCATGACAAGTCAGTGGTGACTTCTAGATGGATTTACAAGGTAAAGCAGGCAGCTGATGGCAGCGTTGAGAAACATAAGGCAAGGTTTGTTTCCCGTGGTTTCTCACAAGTCAAGGGGACCGACTTCGATGAGAATTTTGCTCCTATAGCAAGGTACTCATCTATTAGATCGATGTTGGCACTATCATCTCAGATGGGTTGGAGGATCCATCAGATAGATGTGAAGACAACATTCCTCAATGGGAAGATTGAGGAAGAGGCATACATTGAGCAGCCAGAAGGTTTTGAGACCTTTGATCATGAGTCGCATGTGTGCCAACTCAAGAGGGCTTTGTATGGGCTGAAGCAAGCAACTTGTGCTTGGTACACCAGGATCTTCAGCTATTTCACTGGGTTGGGCTTCACCAAGAGTGAAGCAGATGCGAACCTTTACCACATCATGGTAGAAGGTAAGCCATTGATCATTTTTCTTTATGTCGATGATCTGGTTTTGACAGGTGATGATCATTTTATCAAGTCTTGCAAGGAGGACCTTGTAAGAGAGTTTGAGATGAAAGACATGGGTCTTATGCACTACTCTCTGGGCATGGAAGTGTGGCAGAAGGATGGGGAAGTGTTTGTGTCTCAAGGCAAGTATGCCAATGAGATACTCAGGCAGTTCCACATGGAGAAGTGCAAGCCCATGTAGACTCCTCTAACTGGTAGCTGGATGAAGGAGGATGCTACTTCAAGTGAGGTGGTAGTTGCTACTGTTTATCGTTAGCTTGTGGCTTCACTGATATATCTAGTGAATACACGACCAAATTTATTCTTTGTGGTGAACCAGCTGAGTCAAGCTATGGTTCAGCCTACCAAGCTGTTTTGGAAGGCATCAAAGCATGTTCTGAGATACCTCAGAGGCACATCTCAGTATGGATTTTGGTACAGACGGACAGAGGGAGTGAAGCTTTAGGGCTTCATAGATGCTTATTGGGCAGGGAGTCCATCAGAGCGGAAGAACACTTCTGGAGGAATCTTCAAGCTTGGTTCAGTTGCAGTTTCCTGGTACAGTAGGAAACATAGGTTAGTTGCAATTAGCTCGCATAGGTTGAATACATGGCTGCCAGTCAGGCAGCATGTGAAGCCATTTGGATGCAGAAGATTCTAGTGGGATTGTTTAGTCAGAGGATGGATCCAACTGTGATCTACTGCGATAATCAGAGTTGTATCAAACTCTTTGAGAATCCAGTATTTCATGACAGGTCCAAGCACATTGATATATGGTACCATCATCTTCGAGACTGTGTGGTGAAGAGGATCATTTTGTTGCTGTATGTTTCGACTGAGGAACAGGATGCAGATATTTTGACTAAGGCATTGTCAAAATGAAAGTTCAAGTTCCACAGAGACAGGATTGGGGTGAGTGATAGTTTCTTTCTTATTGAGAGGGAGAGTTGAAAATAGCAACAAGAATGCTAAAAATAGCACTACTATAAATAGCATTTTGGGATACATTCCAATTTTAGTTAGTCCCTGAACTAAAATTGAGAATTAAAATTCGAATTTGATCTTAGCAGTTGTTTGTAAAATTATTATAATTAATTCATCTTGAGTTAATTAGTTGTGCGGAATGAAACATGAAGTCTATGTGAAGACATGACAATTTCTCCATTGGTTGCAGGGAAGTTATCCTTGATAAGGAGATCAGGATGGGTTGTACTTGAGTTTTAATTATTAAGCTCAGTTATCTAAGTTAAGTCCAGTTAGATTGTTCCAACAGTTTGTGGAACTGATTGTGAGTTCAGTTAGTTAATGCATGCATGCATGTAACTGTTGCACTTCAGATAGCTGAATATTCTCTCATAAATAACTCATGCATGTCAGTTCAGTCAGTGACCTAGTTGAGATTAGGTGATGGGACAATGTACTATCCGTTGCAGGAATATTCCATGGAGGATATCTCTTGCATGCAGAAGGAATTCATTCCTTGGAGATTGCGCAGTTACTTTTGAGTTTGATGAGTGTGTGATGACGCCAATTCACATAGGTGGCAGCATTGGACCCCAAGAGAAACTACGCAAGGAAATAGGAGGCTTGGAGGGCTGAGGAAAGTCATATTTTGTGTCTATTTAGTCTATGAGTTGTATTGTTGGATTGTACTGAGAGCTAGATAGCTTGTGAGCTAAAGCTTTGTGTAATCTGGACATATTTCCACTTGTATCATATTACAAAGATCAGGTTTTTTAGCTGAGGCTTTCGCCAGAGTATTCTTCTGTGTTCATGTGTGATTTCTTTCTCATTCTCAGTTATATGTGTTCTATTTGATCTTGTTCATAATTGATTAAGATTCCACAAGTTTTTTGTAGAAGTAGATCAAGTATTTTGGTTTAGTATATTGCATAATTTGTTGATCTACAATGAGAAATTCTATAGTCTTGTCAAAGGAAGACTGCAGCGTCAAGATGAATGGTTGTAATCTACCTTTGATATTAATATATGCAACTATCGATTGATTTCATACATGTTTTTCAATATGACATATTCATGCCTTAATTCTTCTTGAATCGTTAAGTAGGTTGAATTGCAATTTATCTATTATTATGTTTGTGTGCTATTGTTGTTTACTTGTTTCAGAAGCTTGAAGAAGGAAGCAAGAGATTGCTGGAGTGAGCAAGTGAGGGCATCATCAAGCAGGATAAGTGACCAAGATGTAGGCCCTCTTGATTGATTCTAACCTAAGGAAATATTCCATAGAATGTATCTGTTGTGGCTAGACCCATTAGCGGGCTAGAGGAATTCGTTCGTGTCCACACTTATAATTTTACTTCACCACAGTACATTAGTATGATCAAGAATTTTAAATGAACTTGCAGAAATAGCTAAGGAATCTTCATGAATATTCTGATCTCTTGGAATATAAGTCACATTAAAAGCATTAAAGAAATTTTCAACTAAATCCCAAACTTCATTTCATAAGACCTAAGCCTAGGATGCTTGGTTTGGTAAATATTTCTCACTTGTTTGACAATAAGTTCTATGTCAGTAAAAACACTTAAGTTTTGAACCTTTAAGCTTTTGGCTAACTACAATCCTAAAAGGAAAGCTTCATATTCAGCCACATTATTTGTAACTTCGAAGTCGAGTTTGAATGATTGGGTAATATTTTCTTTTTCTTCTGAAATTAAAACTACCCCAGCTCCTACTCCATATTTTGTATAAGAACCATAAAAGAATAGTTTATATACATCAGCTTGATTTGGTATAGGAATTTCAATTACATATTTAATTTTAACACGAGTTTCATGTGTTTTTTTTAAGAGAGTTGAAAGCAACCAAAATCTTGATCAATTGCATAAATGGGATGGTTCCTTGGTTGGTCTATTTTGCAAATAGTGTGCACAAATCTTAATTCTCTATATAACCTTTGCTTTTGTCCCCCATAAATTGGAATAGTGGCATAAGACATATCCATCTAAAGAGTTCCCCCTAGTTTGGCACAGAAAGACCTAGAAAGGAGCATTCAAAATTTGGGAGGGATATATGTGACAACTATATCGAGCACCACACTTTTCACTAGAATTTGGGCAAGGGTGACTACTAAATCCTTAATCAATCCTAAGCAAGGCACCCTTTTGGAATCAAACGTATACAAGTCATGATAGGATCTAGTTATGTCAAGTTTCAAATGGCCCATGATAATTTATGGCATGAGGTTATGTGATGCTCCGGAATCAAGCATACAATTATATTGCATGGAGTCATTTGTCTTAAGAGTTACATAGAAAGGAGGCACTATTTCATCTATCATATCTAAGCTAGGACCAAAGACAACCGCTAGTTTTTCATCTTGCAAATTAATAATATCACTTTCAGGTATCAACCGAGGTGTTTTTTATCCATTTAGAGACTTGATTTTTATACCCAGGGTTTTTGGAAAGTTTTGAAAGTGGAATTTGGATTTTAACTCTTTCTAACTCTTTTCCAACATTAATTGTAGTCAAAACATTCTTTTCATTTTCAGCAGTATCAATTGACTGATTTAATGGTTGAATAATAGTTTTTTGAGTTTCAGCAGCCTTGGTTAGAGGTTGAATTATTAGAGGTTCCTTGGGAGGTCTTCCAGGGCTAGGTCTAGGACTAAGATCATATCTCTTGTTTAACTCTACAATTAAAAATTTAGAGAAGGCATGGTATTTAGAAACCTATGAGGATTCTTGTTCTTCTTGAACCTGATTTTGCTGTGAGATAGGAATAATGATTGTTTGACTAGAGGAAGTATCCATGTTATTAATGTCTTCAGTGTTAGTCATAGTATTTTCATCAAGTTGTTGATCATCTATCAGTAGAGGAGTTGGAACTTCTTGCTCATTACTGGGTCTCTGTAGAATTTGTAATTGTGGAATCCTTTTTTATTGACCTTGATTTTGATTTTGGGGTCTAGTAATTGTTTGTTGAACTATCCTAGGTTGAGTCTCAATCTTGGAAATCCTATTGGACATATTTCTAAGAAGTGAAGTTATTTCATCTATTTTAGAATCCTCGGTTTTAATTTTAGAAGAAGTAAAGGCTTCTTGACTAGTTTTTATTTTTCTCTGTGTCTTTTCCTCTTTAAAGTGGCTGAAGAAGCTCTATTTGCTTATGCTTCTATAGCATTAGTTTGCATATCTTCAAGAGTTCTTGAATTTCTTTCTCTTAACATAACAACAAAATCTTCTTCAAAAGCTTTTGAAAATCTTGATTTGGGCGCTGCTACAGGGGGTTTACAATCAGCAAGCATCTTATGGTAAAGTTTGTTGAACCTTTTGATAAAATCAGAGATAGGTTCACCATACTTTCTTTTAATCTCATCAAACTCATTTAAAAAGTAAAGAGTATCTTTCTTCACTCCCCATTTATTTTTAAATATATTTCTTAGTTCTTCCAAATTTCTAATGGAGTTAGCAGGTAACTGCCTAAGCCAAGTTCTAACATTTCCTTCAAGAGACTGAACAAACAACCTCATGTAGACATTCTCTTTCTCTATGTTCATGTTATCTAAAAAGTCTAGAAAGGCTTGAAGATGATCCTCAGCTGAAGGACCAATTTCTCCATTGTACCTTGGAAGGTGTTTCAAATATCCATTTGGAAAAGCATCAAGGACTTGTGGTAAAACTAAAGTTGCATATCTTGCATGTACAATGGGTTGGAATGCCATAGTATAAGATGATATATGAGATGTTTGCGAGGATGATGAAAAATAAGAGGAAGATGGTGACAAAGAAGGGGAAGATGGTGAAAGAAGGGGTGAACTACTATGTGGAGGTGATTTAGGAGGAGATAAAGAAGGTGGAGACTTCTTGAATTGTTTTAGAGGAGTTTTAATTACCATCTTGTGGACCTGAGATTGAATATCCTCTTTTGTTTTAAAAAGTGGATTTGAATATACAAAAAAGGTCCCTTCAGGTTGTCTAGAAGTAGAAGATTCAGGTTGTTCAGAAGTGGAATGAAATGAATAAGTGGTAGGGGAAATAAAGTCTATACGTTCAAGAGAATGAATAAGGAAAGCTGATTTGAAATCAACTCTGCTATCTAATAGTTTAGCAACCATATGTGATAAATAAGTGGTATCTGGATCAGATGGAATGTTACTATAGGGATCAAAATGTATAGTATCTTCAGTGTGTAAAGCTGAAGTGGAAGAAGATGGTTGATGTCTTCTTTTAGAACTGGTCCTTTTTAGAAGTTTCTCTGGATTTGACAGAGGATTAACTTTGTTAGACTCGGAATGGGATCTTGTGTGCTTAAAAGGTGCCAGTTTGGCACAGTGGAGTCGCCAGGTGAAGGATTTTGACCTATGTAAACCTTTAGTCACCTTAAAGGAATAGGATTAATATCATTGTCCTAGGGAAACTGTATGAAATTTGAATCACCCGCAATGACGCTAGATTGATGTTGTATCTCTGAGATGATAATGGTCAAGTATCATGCCAAGGTATCTAAGATAATTGTTTTAGGGATTTTGTTTTAATTTGGAGGACCAATGTATGAATCAAATGTAAGACTCTAATGCCTAACCTTTTGAATGATATTAATATAAAACAAAGGGTTATTATTAAAATTCACACAGTGATATAGCTTGTATGGTGGTGAGCAGAAACAAAGAAATGATATGATTATCACAGTGTTCAGATTGAAAATTAAATAATCATAAGTATGAAAACCTTTAAACTATGTTCAGAAGTTTTAACAGAATATGCTTAAGCTTACAAGAGATGATGATGATTTATTGATTTAGAGGGAATTAATTAAACAAACAGTTCATTAATTCATTCTCTTTACAGATTATCACTTCATAAGTTTATAGGAATAGATTGAAACCTAATTATTCCTACCTAGTTATTTTTGTAAGGCATAAGAATATGAAGAAAAACATAATAAATAATACTGGAAAAACTTACAGGAAACACAGAATTGTGTAAATCAGAATTCAGAACCCTTTACTTTTATATTAATGATCCAAAAAAGTCCAGTACATCAAAAGATTTAAAATGCCTCTTCAAGGGTGCAACCCTTAATAACTCATAAAGAGAGTTATTTATACAACAGTAGACCTGATAAAATATCCTCAATTGTTTTTACAAAAATAGATTATTACAAAATCAAAAATAAAAACTGCGAGTTGATCTGGCACTATTTAGATGCCAAGTTTTTGATGACTATTGCTGAAAAAACTAAAAACTATTGAAGCTAGCTAATTGTTCCTCCAAAAACTGAATACTGTTAGATCACCCTTCAATCAAGTAAATCTATCAATTCTTCCCAACATTTCTTATCTGGGATAGAAATCTTGGTCACCCTCCTGTAAACTTCATCCATCTCTGTATATTTAGTAAAAGTGGGTTTTACTAAAAATATGTGTCTGATTTCATTCAAAATAAAAATATTATCCCTGAGTGTATTTACTATTAGTGTCGGTGTTGTTGAACCTCTGATGTTTGAAACTGAAGCTGCATGTTTTCCCAGCTCTGTTAGTTTTTGAACATAATCCTCAATTGGCATCAACTTATCATTAATTACAAGCATAGAGGGTAAACCCTTGTTTGTCAAGGGTTCTATTCTGCTGAAAAACCTCTGAACTATGGTATTGACATTGCTACACTTTTCCTGTAGCTGAAGGGTGAGATTTTTCTTGGTGATGATCTTCTTTACCTCCAATATAGCTGCAGTTTTGTCACTTATGCCTAATTCCTCAAGCTCATAGCCATCTTTGGAATTTAGAAATTTGGTTATATCAAAGGCAATTTCTGGCATATCCTCCAGCTCCTTGGTTATATTCTCCACTGCTTCCTAGGCTTTTTCTAAGAGATCTTTCTAATCAAACATTATCTTGATAAAGGGCCAAATATCCATGATTTATTCTATAATTTCTTCCCACAGGATTTCCTTTGCTAAACCCAATTTGTTTCCTATGAAGGATTCTTTGAGTTCCCTCTATAATACTTCAATTTGGCCTTTGAATCTGTTCGATTCAGTTGTATGTGAACTGTAAGCTACTGACTTCATAAGTTTTAACTCCTTGAGTTCATCCTTTAGTTTCTTAATTTCTCTTGTCTGGATAGACAGGTTCTGAATAACTTCAGTAGGCTGTTCATCTCCTTCTACTGCACCTGTAGTTGATGTTGTAGCTATAGTGGAAACTTTGGTGTTGGGGATTGTTGTAAGGGGGACTATATCCATTGGTGTTTGAGCCATTTTAACGCTTCCTTTTTTTCCTTTACCAATTTCTCCATCTGCTCTTCCATTTGTTTAATCTGTAGATTCTGCTCTATGATAAGCTTCATCATGTCTCTTGGATTTATTTGGCCATTGGATCCTGAGAGGTTGGCAATTTTAGTTGTTTCTTTAATGCTGTAACTTCATAATTATTCTTCTTAATGAACTCTTCTGCAACGTTTATGTTTGAGGTATCATATCCCATCTTTAGCATTAGATTCTCCAAGGATTGAATCTTGGTATCCTTTGCTTATGAGGAGACTTTCTCCAACTTTAGCTGTGACTAATTGTTGGCCAGAGTAACCTGCATTTCTAACAAACTCATGGCAGTGTTTG
>APFE030932615.1:12467-23484 GCA_000404065.3 Pinus taeda | reverse complement strand
ATAAGCTAGGAAACCAATTCATTCATTAAATTTTTGCTATTTTGTGAATGAATCATCTAGAATAGGTAAAAGTGAGTCGAAAATAGCATAAGTTTTCATTAATTACATCAAGATGAATGAAAAATCACATCACAAGTCAAAACTGGTCAAACTGGCTTCATTTCCTGAGCTGAGGATGAAAATTGTGCCAAAAAACCCTGTGTGCCGCGCGCCTAAGCCCTATGCGCCGCACGCCTTTCCACCTATTTTTGGGGCACTTCCCGGCATCCAAATTGCACTCAGGTTGGCTTGTTGGAAAGCCTTGGATGTCTACTTTCCAACCTAAGTGGAATTTTCCAATTTTGTGTCCATTTTCCCCTCCAAAAGTACATTCTCCCGGAAGTACTTCCTGCTGGTGCAAAAGGTGGCAGAAAGGTGATTTTCATGGTGTTTTTGAGCCTTTTGGTCACCCAGAACTTGATGAAATGCTTTGGAAATAGCTGAGCATGTATAATTCATCATGACAAATCCAAAACTATAAGCCATTTGTGATTTGGACCTCCCAATCTTATGGGTCGTGCGTGGCGCGCTACACGTTGAGCCAAAAAACCTGTTTTGCAAGTCAAAAATTTCAAAATGACAAAAATTTCTCTGAATTTGCTCAAATTCGGAGTGAAGAACCTCTATCATGTATTGTGCCCCGCAAATGAAGCCTCGACCAAAATTTGGAGTGGATCGGGCTTTTTCCGCCGTTTTAGCGCTTTGCTCAAACGCCTCTTTAGGATCTTCATTTTCGCTTTGCAAACATGCATGCGAGCCCAATAGTGAGTTTTGATATGACGAAGCATGTCCTTGTCTCTATTTTCCTTCACCAACAACTTCTCCAAATGAGTTTTCACCCGGATGAGTATAGACTCTCGATCAATCGGTGTCAAATCACCGGGTCCCTTTCGGGCCAATTCTCTGTCTTCCCGAATTTGCCGCAGCTCATAAAGTGTATGTTCATCTTCCAGCTATTTATTGCGCTGCTCCAAGTAGTTGATCACCCACTTAGCCATCTGCAATTTCTTTTGCAGTGACTCATTCTCAGCCCTTTGCTCTCGGATGATCTCCTTTAGCTTCGAGCTAGGAGAGCTAGCATCAACATCATATCCGTGTCCTGACCTCCTGAAGGACCCTCATCAAACATGGGCCTCTTGCCCCTATCCTAGATCTGTACATGTGCTGAAGAAGAAGGCGAGACCCCTTCCACATGATGTGGAGATAATACTCGCTGTGCTGATGAAGTCAACGAGACCCCTTCCACCCCGGGTGGAGATAGTACTCGTCGTGTAGATGCAAATAAGGCCCTGTGGCCTTGCTGGTATGTCACATATGGAGGAGCACTTATATGCTCAGTCTCAGGAATATCTGGCTGGTGTGAAGGCGGTCCCTCATCATGAATTATCTCGGGAGGCAGCTGTAGCGCTGAAAAGTAATCACGGGAGATGAAATCCTCCCAAGTAATGCCCTGCTGTGCCAACTGATGCATCACTATGATTTTGATCAATGCATAATGATATATGCTCCTATGTTGATGTGCTAGGCTTTTCCTTTGTACTAAAGGCACCATCCTCTCTATGTTGCTACACATGAAAAACAGAATGTTCATAATACGTACCCCTATGAAATGCATCAACAAACGGACATGGTACGCATAGAGACGTGAGAATCTTCCCTCGCAACTGAAATATCGAATGATGAGTTTCATCAATGGTGCAAACTCATCTCTCAGGAATCTGAAAGGAGAAGCTGCGCTCAAGTTTCTCATATACCCGGGTTTGATATATGGCTCATAGTAGAATCTGTCTAACAGCTGGCGTTTACTCCATTCTTCCCCTAAATTTGGTATCCCGGTGGCCTGAGCAATAGTCTCGGGTGACAAGGTGAAATTCACTCCAACAAGGTTTACATGACCATCCTGTAAATGTAGAACAAATAAACGGACTAGTTCCCGATGATGCTGAGTTTGTGAGATCATCTCACAGTATTGGAAACATGATTGGCACCGAAAACAATCCTTTGCAAGTGGGCAAGCTTGCAATTGAGCCAAAGAAGTAGGCTCCTCCCTGACATGCTGACCACTTTTGCCACCTTTGTGATACCTCCGTGGCACATTTGGCACATTTACCTCCGGTGTAGAATCACTGTCATACTCCTGCTCATAGACTGACTCGGTCTCTGACATGACTTTGAAAACAAGATAGCTGGAATATATATGCTGATGTATAACTGTGTGCACAATTGACTGTAAACTGTTCTTTTGCTCTAAAAATGCTGTGATCAAGGGGACACAAATGTACAAGGGAATATTAGGAAAGGGAAAACATTAGGGAATTGGGGAATATGGAAATAAAGACAAGGGATTTAGAGAAGGGAAGGGACATGAAAATCTTGGATTTTAGGGTTTTGGGATGAGGTAGGGATAATGTGTTTTGTAATAGAAGTGAGGGACTAGGATTTCAGGGAGTATAGTGTAGAATTAATGAAGGAATTATTGGGGAAAAATAATGGTGAATTTGGGAATGGGAAACAAAAGGAAATGGGAAAAAATGATAACCTTGGTAACACTCAGTTTTTGAAACCCTACATCAATTTCATGGACAAAAGAGGGTTTTCCACTTGGTTTTCTAAGAAAACATATCATAAATCCATTACATTAACCGTTCAAAAACCAAGCACAAGTCATGGATATGAGCCTACCTGCAAATTTGTGTGGAGAGGAGGCGATTTGGTGTTTTTCCAAGCCAATTTTGGGCTTAAACCCCAGTGCGTCGCGGGCCTCACCCAACGCACCGCGTGCGTGTATTTTTGCACTGCGTTTTGGTGCCTGATGCACCGCGCGCCCCTGAAATGCTCCAACTTGCTTGCAAATTCACAATTTCGCTTTGGAATGGTGCTCTTCACTCTTGGTATGTGGAATGAGTTGAAAATGATGTGAAATATCTTCATATAGACTCCCTTTTGATTTTTTCTTGGTCCATAACCCATTTTATTATGTTTTGTCGTTGACACTTTTTCAGGATTAATAGACTTCTGATCCTTTTGGTTTCCTCCTTAAATTTGGTTGAAATAATGATTTTCTTTGACAATTTTTTGCAGGGATAGCTGTGATATGCTTTGGCAAAGGAGACCAAGGCTGCGCTTGGATGATTCAAGAACTGAAATTTTTGAATTTTTTTTACAAAAATGAGATGACGACTTATCTTCAAAACAGAGTTTTGAAGAGAAGTCCTAATTTATCTGTATAATGATGAAAATTATTGAGGTGACCATCTATCGAAGACATCCCTCTGGCCTGCTGGTCTTCTTAGACTTTGCAAAACAAAATGACTCAACCCTAGACCTAAAACCTAAAAAATTTGAAACATGACTGTAAATGACCTTTGAAGCTTTATGAATAGACCTGAACCAGCAGTGCCAAGCATGAGGGAATGAGTGACACAAACCATTCCGTCAGAGTTATAGCATACCTAACGAAATGCAACTAATCGAAACTGATGGGACACCTAAACATGAAATGCAAAAAGAGCTTTGATCTCTGATGGAGGGATAACTAGACCGACTTTAACAGGCTCTGCTCTACTCAACTTAGCTCTGATGAATCATGAAGAAGAAGAATTGATCGAGAATGTGTCATATCATTCTCCACTAACCCAAAGTCAGTCTCAGAGTGTGTACCACTAGTCCCAGACCAGTCCTCAACCGACCCAAAGTCGGCATCATAGTAGGTACAACTCCTACCACTGGTCCCAGACTAGTACTCTACTAACTTGAAGTCATTCTCAGAGTATGTACCACTGGTCCCAGACTAGTCCTCAACCGACACAAAGTTAGTGTCATAGTAGGTACAGCTCCTACCACTGGTCCCAGACTAGTCCTCAACCGACACAAAGTTAGTGTCATAGTAGGTACAGCTCCTACCACTGGTCCCAGACTAGTCCTCAACCGACACAAAGTTAGTGTCATAGTAGGTACAGCTCCTACCACTGGTCCCAGACTAGTCCTCAACCGACACAAAGTTAGTGTCATAGTAGGTACAGCTCCTACCACTGGTCCCAGACCCAGTACTCTACCAACTCAAAGTCAATCTCAGAGTATGTACCACTAGTCCCAGACTAGTCCTCAACCGACCCGAAGTCAGTGTCATAGTAGGTAAAACTCTTACCACTGGTCCCAGACCAGTACTCTACTGACTCGAAGTCAGTCTCAGAGCATGTACCACTGGTCCCAGACCAGTCCTCAACCGACCCGAAGTCAATGTCATAGTGGGTACAACTCCTACCACTGGTCCCAGACCAGTATCATTGATCCCATATCAATGAAGGTCATCCTAGCATAGGGAGTATGATAGATACAACAATGCATCCATTGGTACTACTATGGTCCCTATCCTCATTTCCCTGCTCATTGATTAGATGAGAGGTAGTTCCCATGAGTCCTAGACTACATGGGTAGGATTCCTCGACAGGAGAACTTAATCAATCCTGTCCTCACAAGAGAACTAATCATCCTGCTACACAATCACCATGGAGAACACATAACCAGGCCTCACAGGAGAACTAATGATCCTGCTACACAATCGTCATGGAGAACACATCATCCAGACCTCACAGGAGAATTAATGATCCTGCTACACAATCGTCATGGAGAACACATCATCCAGACATAATAGGATAATTAATCATCCCTACTACACAGGAGAGCGAATCATCCTGTCCCATAAGAGAGTGAATCATCTTGTCCCACAAGAGAGCGAATCAACTTGTTCATAGGAGAGTGAATCATCCTATACACAGGATAGTGAATCATCTTGTCCCACAAGAGAGCGAATCATCTTGTCCCACAAGAGAGCAAATCATCTTGTCCCACAAGAGAGCGAATCATCTTGTCCACAGGAGAGCGAATCATCATGTCCATAGGAGAGTGAATCATCCTGTCCCACAAGAGAGCGAATCATCTTGTCCCATAAGAGAGCGAATCATCTTGTCCACAGAGAGTGAATCATCTTGTCCATAGGAGAACGAATCATCCTGTCCCAGTGCGGACCATCAGGGGAGGGTGAGTCACCTTGTGGTCGTATGTTGCTCTAGTAAGAACCGCAAGCCCCTAGAGCTCAATGTATGCAACATGCAAGACCCTTTTACAAAGGTCTCTCGATGACTCCAAGTCGTTCGGGAAAATCACAAATTTGATCTTTCCCTGGGGTTCTGACAAAGTGTAGCGACCTGTACATCATCTCAGTGTGATGGAACCTCCTTACTCATCAACTTAGCATATCCCAGATAAGGCAGTATCTGATGTCTATCTGTTGGAGCAATCATTGAATACAAGATTCCTCAATAATCAAATCCCACCTCTAGTTGTCACAGAGAATCACAATGGTATTCCTCATGTGTACTCACTAAAGAGTTTCCACAACCAGGCAATTTCATATGAGGTCATACTCGTAGTTATGTATCCGGTCTTGGCGGTACTTATAATAACTTATTTCTTCTTCCTGCTCATTCATGATATCGAAGCAGAATCCAAAGAGAACCAGCACTGAGAAGTTCTCTAGTGATCCTCCACACTGCCTGCCCAGTCAGCATTCGAATAATCATGCAGTTTTCATATTTCTGGAAGTGTATTTCAATCCTTGAGAGATTGTGCCCCGAAGATAGCTCAGAGGATTCTTGGCACCAATCTAGTGAGGCTCAACCAAATATGAGCTCACCATGCTAACTGAAAAACATATGTCCAGAGTTCACCAAGAACATCAACGTGATTGAGTTTATGAAACTCAGAGCCATTTCCCAAATCTGGTCGGACATCACTACCATATAAATTCTGAAAGTTAATATCCTCGAGGTAGTCACGGGCTTGCAGTTTATCATTCCACATTCAGAATCCAACTCCCTCTTACTTCTACAAATGAGAGGGTCTGCACCTGTCAGAAATAGGTCGTCCTAATGAGGTAACAGTATGAGAGGTATATCATCCACAACCTTCGGGTAATGGTTTGGATCGGTTTCACTCCTAGTGAATCTCAGCTTCATCAAAAAACTATCAATCCTCTCATACTATGCCTGGGGTGTTTTGCTTCAAGCCATAGAGGGATTTCTTCCACCTTTATACATGAGATTCCCATTCATGAATCTCAAACTCCATGAGTTGTTCCAAACCTATGGACCTGCTACATGAGGGGAATGGTCCCCTTGTAATATTTTCCTTCGGTACATCTCAAACATGTACCTTCATGTTCCTTTTGAATTTAGGCATCCCGATCACCATCTGACTCACAAACCTTTGGTGCTGAGTCAATGGACATGGTCCCCAGTGGACTTGATACAACCCTAAACTCTAAAAAATCTTTGAAAAATCTATTTTCAAATATGTACCTTTCAATCGATGAGTGCCACCCTGAAAACTTAAACTTCCATTTCCGAGATGGACACCAGGTTCTTCTTGCGATCAGGTACATAAAAGAGATTCTGGGGTTCCTTGCTTTCTTTGAAGAGTTGACCATTTCCTTGATGACCTGCATTACTTATCATTCCCCTGATCATTGAAGATGTCCCTGGAATTATTGTTATCTTCATCAAGAGATGTGTCTCTGCCATTTAGACACTCCTTTGCATGATGGTCGAACTTATTGCAACCAAGGCATCTGCCTTTCCTTCCACCCTCAGATCTGAACTTCCCAATGAAGTGATCTTCCGTTGTGCCATTCTGATAATATTCTCTACTTCCACTTCACCCTTAGCGAACTTAGAAAATATATGTGTAACTCATTGATCCTTTTGTCTTGTCCCTATTGTCTTTGGTGATTGCTCTTTCACTCTTGCTTGGGCATCGTCTTCACCTCAACTCTGATACCATGTTAATTTTAAGTATGTTCTATGCTAGAGAAATTTATTTCAATTTCTTTTCCACATTAGCAATCACATCAACATAAAGTAAAATACAGATAGAACATAAATATAAATCACAGAAGACAAGCCAAGAAAAGAGGACACAAGATGTGGCGCTAGCCAGGGACAAACCCCACAATGTGGGGAAACCCTTGATCAATTCTTCTTTTATGTTCTTCAAATTTCAACAGAGAAAGTGAGAGAGTTAGTACATTTGCAATAGAAGTCAATCACTTTGACTTTGATATCGGCATGAGATTAGTTGAAGACATATTGCTTCAATTGATTCTCTAAGGTAACTCGTTCACCTATCATAGTGTTGCATCTCGTCTATTTGTTGCACATTACCGTGTGACACCTTGTTGTACTGTCACATGGTTGAAACTTGATGATTGAGCTGCTCTCATCTTCATGATGGTCATCATGCTGCATATTCCATGGTCTTATTCATCATCAATTTGCCCATGCTCATGATCTCATTCATCATTATGCTACCCATGCTCATATCATCATGCATCATTATGCTTCCCATGCTCATATCATCATGATGCTTATTATGCTGCCCATGATCTCATACATCATGCTTCCCATATATCATCATGCATCATTATGCTTCCCATGCTCATATCCTCATGCTGCTTATTATGTTGCCCATGATCTCATATATAATGTTGCCTTCCTTCGGAGACAGATGCTCTGGTTGTTTCGGCAGATCCCAATAGTTCCGGCATTTCCAGCAGTTCCGACTTTTCCCAATAGTTCCAGCATTTTCTGGCTTTTCTGGCTTTTCCAGCTTTTTTGGCTTTTCTGGCTTTTCTGGTATTTTTGGCTTTTCTAGCTTTTCCGATAGTTCTGGCTTTTCCGGCAGTTCCGACTTTTCTAGCTTTTCCGACAGTTCTGGCTTTTCCGGCAGTTCCGGCTTTTCCAGCAATTCCGGATTTTCCGGTTTTTCCAGCAGTTCTGGCTTTTCCAACAGTTCTGGATTTTCCAGTAGTTCCAGCTTTTCCAACTTTTCCGACTTTTCCGGCAATTCTGGATTTTTTGGCTTTTCTAGCAGTTCCGGCTTTTTCGGCTTTTCCTTAGGATCTCTCCTCCTACTAAAACCCAAATACAAGTAAAGAGAGGAAGAGATCCAACTGTGTGTAGAAATCACTTGAAGTCTTCTTCTATTTATACTAAAACGTA
Organism: Pinus taeda; assembly: GCA_000404065.3. Lineage (NCBI taxonomy): Eukaryota > Viridiplantae > Streptophyta > Pinopsida > Pinales > Pinaceae > Pinus > Pinus taeda. The sequence goes on along the minus strand of APFE030932615.1, from coordinate 15,388 downwards.
GAGGTTGAATAGACATGACTGTTGGGCTTCTGAGCCTAGATAAGTTGTTGGGCGAATTAACAATTTGCCCATAACATAAATAAATTCATAACTTCATAAAGAATTATCGGAATCAAATGATCTTTAGATCAATCCTACACCTCTCAATGAGAGGGATCCAATAAAAATATTAGCTACCATAAATAATATGACCCACATGGAGTTTGTCCCTAGTTGCCAATTTTAACAAATTGGTATATCCCCACTTGGTTGGGTGGATGAGTCAAATTTGGTGTATCCCCACTTGGTTGGGTGATTGATGTATGTATGAGTCATTGGTCTTAGGGAGTTCATACTCACTTAGTTGAGTTATGGATTCATGTTATTCTTTCTAAACATATCTTTGCAGACTCTACATGTACTCAGGGGGAGCATGGACAACATAGTGTATCTCAAAGGGGGAGAATATATTGGTCCACCTTTTGCCCTTGATGTCAAAGGGGGAGAGTATTTTGGTGTTTCTTGATATCTCTAACAGTTTCTACAGCATACAGTAATCAACGCCAATATGGTTTCCATCAAGTCCAAAGGGGGAGATTGTTGGCATTATGGTACAGGTGATGTCCTTGATGGCAACTCACTCACAAGTCAGTTCATATTTGATAAAAGGCAACTCACGGTGTAACAGGTCAATTTAGAGGTAACAGGGAATTGGTATAGAAGAACAGGAAGTTGGAACAAAGTTCTATTGATCAGAATCAGGAAGTTGAAGGAAAATGATGTTTCCAAATAGTTTATGTTGTATACACAGGTTCACCTTGTCAAAGCAGCGCATACACGCAGGTTCACAGAACAAAAAGAGCATATACATATCCATGCACTTTCACAAGAGGAAAAGCGCGTATGGGTTGGAAAATCAAGGAAATTCAATATTACAGAATACCAAAGGTCAATACCATGGTATTAGCACACAATATCAAGCAGAGTAACGAATATTTGATCCCGTCCAAGAATACCACAAGTTCTAAGTGTTGTTTTGGTCCGAGGTATTGAGGAAGGCCAAAAACTATATAAGGGGGAGAAGATCGAAGGGCCAAGTGTGCAAGTGAAAGGGTTTCTTAGGAATACTTCTATCTGAAGTATATTTTATGTTGTAGGGGATATGATTATGATATGATCTGAAATATTTTGTGCACCTTGAATTCAATGTTGGATCATGATCATGAGACCTGAAATGGCTTATCATTGAATGATCTGATATTGGTTGGGTTAGATCTTATTTCTTACACACGATTTATTCTTTAAATGTCATGATCTGGGTGTGCCTGAAATTTGGAATAGCAGCAAAGTTGTAAGTTATTATTTTCAGATATATACACTGGTTCGCCTTGGCAAAGGCATGTCTATACACTGGTTTGAAGCTGTTATGAAACCAACTCAGAAAAAGATAGAAAAGATAGATGAACGCCTTAGAAATAAGCCTCTTCGAGGGGGAAACCTCCTTTACATTACACAAATGGACAATTCTTGGATGATCCAAATAACAAAACCTCCTTTCTGTATATATGAGTCTAAGGGGTCACAATATAACCCAAGCCGACCTAACCATAATAATATAAGGCCACATAAATAACAATAGTGGGCTTCTAGGGTGCACAATAATAACAATATGGGGACAATAGGGCCACAATAATGACAATAAGGGATACAATGACACATGTAATGTGGTAATCACTAGTATTATAGGGACCTAACATGCCCCTCTCCTTCAAAAAAGTGTTGTCCTCAACACTTGAGTAGTTCTGGATGCTTCTGTAAAAAATTCTCATCCTCCCATGTGGAATCTTCAATGGGTAAGCTCTTCCACTTGATGAGATACTTTGAAATTGATTGATTTCGTAGCTGTCGAGTTCTTGTTTCTTTAACTGCTTCAGGTTCCAATATGATCTTTCCTTCCTCGTCAAGTTCTGGCAATATTGTTTGAACTGGGAGCTTGTTGCCTATAACATTATTTAAACATGAAACATGGAAAATTGTGTGCACTCGAGAAGCTGCAGGAAGATCCAATTTGTATGCCATAGTATCAATCTTTTGCAACACCTTGTACGGACCATAATACTTTGGTTATAATTTATTATCCTTCTTAGCTTGCTTGAGGGAAATTTGTTTATATGGTTGTAGCTGTAGGAATACCCAATCACCTACATCAAAAATTCTTTCACTGCGATGTTGATATGCCTTCTGTTTCATTCTATTCTGCGCCAAGGTGAGGTTATCCTTTAAGAGTTTGAGAACTTGTTGTTGATTCTCAATGTGATCTTCCACTGCTTGAACCTTAGAATTTTCTCTTAAATATGATGTGATGGATGGTGGGTGATATCAATAAAGTGCCATAAATGGGGTCATTTTTGTTTAAGTATGGAAGGAAGTGTTATACCACCATTTAGCGAGAGGCAACCATTTGACCCAATGTGTCTGTTTATCAAATACAAAGAAACGAAGATATCCTTCCAAACATTTGTTTACTATCTCAGTTTTCCTATCAGATTGAGGATGATAAGATGAACTATGAGCTAACTGAGTACCAAGACAAGAAAATAATTCTATCCAAAAATTTCCAATGAAGATAGGATCTCTGTCACTTACAATAATCTTTGGGTTTCCATGTAGCTTTTGAATTGTTTCCATAAATGCAGTAGAAACTGTACTAGCTTTAAGTGGATGAGATAATGCACAAAAGTGTGCATACTTGGTAAGTCTGTCAACTACCACCATTATGACACTCTTCCCTTCGGATTTGGGTAAACCTGTGATAAAATCCATTGAAACCTCCTCCCAACGTTGACTTGGAATTGATAAAGGTTGTAGTAGACCCGGGGTCTTAATTGTTTCAACTTTATTTTGTTGGCAAACCAAACATTCTGCCACAAACTTTTGAATAT
>APFE030932606.1:2881-18181 GCA_000404065.3 Pinus taeda | reverse complement strand
TCATTGTAAATGAGAGTGCTTTCAATGAGACGATGCCATGTTTTATAAGATTTTGTGCCTTCAAGTTTGTTGGAATCAAAAAACAAATTAATCAACTTAGACATTTTAGCATTAAAGCGTCGCACCAAGAATCAGAACATAAATGACAAGATAGTCAACACAACACACCACACAAAAAAACACGATCTATCGGGGCTTGGCCTTGACCCTCGTATATCGTTGAAGCAGGAGAAAAATGACTGAGCTTTGCACTTGGCTCTAGTCAATTTCTCAAAAATTACAGAGAAACTTTCAAAATTTGACTTTTACAATGATGCTCTTGAAAAACTTGGTAAAAAAAAAAATTAGCCCCCCTCAAAGCAAAATTACTTTGAGTTACAATGTGATGATCCCAAAGAACTTCTTAAAAACAACTTACCCAACACACCTTATATCTCCAATTTACAAATTAAAAAACTCTTTATTACTCCAAAAAAAATTACAAATCACCTTATTGCTCCAAAAATTTTTACTCCCCTAAGCATTTACAAATAATAATTCCCAAAAAAAATATTACAAATAATAGTAAATTCCTTATATCTCCATATTACAAATAACATAAATTTCCTTATTTCTCTGAGTTACAAAAAAATAAAAATTCCTTATCTCACACAATTTGGATATGTGGATAGATTTGTTGGAAGGTGATATATCCATCTGTAAGTCAATAGTCCCAAGTAGACTTTGAATATCTTCGGGGCCTTGCAAATATTTTGCTAGGAGGCGATATCGGTAAGTCAAGATTCTCAAGTTTTCATGGCAACCTTATTCTACCTCTTCTTGAGACAAAGGAACATTGGCAGAGTTTCAATAAAGTGCCATGAATTCTGTCACACGACTACCCGTAACTTTAATTCGTCTTCAAAACTCCTGCACTATGATTCTGTTGCTGCATCAACGGTTCCTGAAATTCGTCAGGGAGAAACCATTAATGCATGGAATAATACTATCGTCGTCCCCAAATTCGAATTTGCAGAGGGATTGTACTCGAATTTAACCACAAAGGAGCTAATTTCTTCACTCTTTGATCTCCATATTATTTCCTGCGAACTGATTACAGATTTGAGCATAAAGGCTCTCACACTCGCATAGAAATTCTTTCCACACGCAGTCATACAGAACATAAAACAAACACACTACTACTCTATGTACAAAACATTAAATCTCATATCTCTTTCATCTGCCTGAGCCCGCTGGTGAGGGATACATGCTCAGAACTACTCCTCAAAATCTGGAGGCTGTGCTCGCATATTTCAAAGGGCGTGTAAACTCGTGACTCGAATAATGCTATATATGCATTAAATATCCAACACAAAGTCGTAGCACAAGCAACGAAGCTTTACACTGCTTATTGTGGTAAGTGCAATACTGATATAAATTTTCATGAAAAACTAGGGGGATAATAAAGAAAGTGATTTTTAGATTTACAAATCTAAAACCAATTATATGATGAAAGTTCTTTTCCAGAAAAAAACACAGATACTAAATCAATACATTGCATACCAAATATTAACTGACCAAATTCATGGAGTTTTCCATGTGCTTGTAGATCTAGAATCTCCTCTTCACATCCATTGCAGCATTACTGGAGCTCTGATACCACAATAATGGCAGAAGTGTCCTCAGACACATAATTTTATTAATCAGAAAAAATAATTACATAATTGATTTTGCAAGAGTTTACACACCCGAACAACCAAACACTCTTGCAATAGCTATTTATAGCTCCATGTCCTAACTACCTCTAATTATGGATCACCTTATTAAATAACAAGTGTTCCATTTACATTAAATGCTATCAAACCAACTAGCTAACTAATCTCCTAAAATAGAGCCTAAGAACGACACATTTGGAGAGTATATCTTTTACAACAATATACTAATTCAATTGTCTCCATTAAATAATTAATCATCTAGAATATAATTATTTAATTAATTTCTTAAATTAATAATTATTTTATTTTAATTTTATAACCTATGATAATAAATTATTTTTGGATCATCTAACATAAGTTTGATAAGGATGAGGCTTATGACGCACATGCCACAAATCTAAAAAAAAATGACACTTGGTGAGAAGTTTCAAAAATGATCTTTGCATGTATCTTCCAGCTGCTAAAAATATATCCCTAAAATCTAGGGATGCTTTTTTCTTTTTCCCTTTTCCTTTTTCAGGAAAAGCAGCCCATGCATGCATATCATGATTGCTTAGTCCTGGGGGGAACTAGTCAACCTAAAAAAACATGCAATAACCTGCAAGCCTTGGAAAGACAATTTCACAAATTCTAGGTCGAGCAAGACTAGTTGTCCCTCTTGCATTGCTCAATTCCTGGACTAAAGCCCTGGCTGTCAGTAAGAATTGCACAATTTTTGAGCTGAAGCCTAGTGTTGGGCTGAATCGCACATTTTTCAGAGGGAATGTTGCCTGGATGGATTGTTCATTTCTGGAGCCTAGTAGGCAGCCTAGTAGGATTTCACAATTTCTGGAGGGAAGGCTGGTTCCCCTCCTAAATTTTGTAATTTTCTAGGTGAGCACCTCAGCCAGAAAAATTACTAAGTTTAGAATGTCAGCCTGCGAGTGGGAGGAAAACAAGTTGACATGCATACGCTAGAAGGCCACTGAAACTTATTTGAAGCCTATGTACTTGGACAGTGCAAGACATGCTACTAAGGATGGTTGGTAGGGAGGCTCCAAAACGAAATTAAGGCAAAATTTTGGAGGATGGTTGTATCCGCTACAGCAACGTGCTCATTCTATTGAGAAATCGATCCCTCTTAGGTGGATATTTGTCTTAGATGGTAATGATATAAAAAGAGGAAAAAAATGAAAAATACAAATTCACAATTACATAATGCAAATTTTAATTTCCTCAGGTTTCCAGAATTCTACTACACTTCTTTCCATGCCTTTTTTTAAAAGGTTAAATGGTTAATAGGGAACTAGCAACGTCCCTACATATATGTAATAACCCACAAGCCACATATATCATAAATTCTCAGATCAACATAGAATCGAGACATTCAGAGACCACCGGAAACTGAGGTTGGGATCCCAAACTCCAACAAGACGCCTATCCTTACTATGATGTGGCATGATTCCCCACATCGGATTTGAAACTGAGTGGAGGGGATAACATCTCGGTGAGACAACCACCCCATACGCAGTGAATCAAATCTCTAAAAAATATTAATTAAATAAATCTAAAAAATTTAAAACCATTGATATAAAAATCCTAAAGTTTAGACATTAATATCACTAGTCAATGTAAACCAAATTCCAAACCCACGGTGAACCAAATCAATTGGATAAGTTGATGTGCTTTGGAGGCCGGTACAATCCACAGAAGTTAAGTCAATTCTCCTCCCATAAAGAACATGGACTCCCATAATGAAACCCCGTTGAAGATGACAACCGACCTTTCGACGATGGAGTGGTGGGGCCGAGCCACACATTTGAAGGGGAGTCGTCTAATAAAGCAGAGTAAGGTCGAGGAATTGTTTGGACGGTTAAAAGTGGTTGGAATTTGGGTAAAAATATCTTGTAGAGGCAATGTTCGAATCGTGTTTTTGATGGTGGAAATGGATTCAGCACCATCAAAAACATATAGGACATCTAAAATTTTGAAATTTAAGAACTATAACTTGAATTTACAAAAATCTTTGCCAAATTTTCTCTAAATATAACCAGAATTTCCATAACTTTCCAGACCGCCTCTAGGCTACGCGCTTGGAAAGTAAGTGTATGATTTAGATAATATTTTTGAAAGGTAAAAATTTGCAGAAAGAAGGTTTGAGTCGAGTTTTTATCATTAAAATAGACATTTAAAATTATGAAATTTGACCATAATTTTCCTAATAAATTTGAACACGGAATAGAATACGACAAACAGAATCCGCAAAATCAATCTCCTTTATTACGGCGAGGTACTGTCTGCCATAAAATACATGTTGGAGATGACAAGCGTCCTTTCGACGAAGGTGTGGTGGGTCGGGCCACATAGATAAAAGGAATTTTCTATCTTGTTTTTGAAACTTTACCCTCATTTCTATGGAGAAGTCAATACACTCATTTCTTTGACCTTGCCTACCAATTTCCTTTCGTCACCTCTATGATTGTCGTTGGGATCCCTTTATTTTTTTTTGTTTATCCTCCAGTTTTTAAATGAAATTTGTGTTTTTAAATCAAGAATACAGTATTAAAGTGTTTTTTTTGGCCTAAAGAATTGAACTCTTAATTTCTCAATAACAAAAGTATTACTAGATAAAAAAGTTAATTATTAATTTCTAATAACAAAAATACTATTAGATCAAATCAATTGAACTAAATTATATATTTTACTTATAAAAAATGTATTTTTAATTTTTTTCAATTAATTATATAAATGCAACAAATTAATTAAAATTTACAACATTTTAAACATTTAATATTTATTATTTTAAATTCAAAATATTATTAAAAAAAAAAATTAAATGACATAATTTACTTTTCATTTCCGAAGTCCTCAAAACCTTAATTTTTCCTATAAAACCATAACGTGCGTTTGTCATTCAAAGAAATGTATTTTAACACAATACATTTTTTCCTATATTTAAATTTGACAATGGGTAAGGAGCACATATAATGTGATTTGATTTGTAAAACATTTTAATAGAACATTAATTTTATTATTATGGTTGATTTGTAATATTTAATAAAAATTAATTTTATTATTAAATTAATATTGTTAATATGATAGTGTTCCTATCAATATTTATGTATAAAATTGTTGATAAGTTAATTTGTTTTTCAATAATTTGTATAAGTGTTTAACCACTTACACTGATATCGTTGGTTGTGGAGAAAAGCCAAATCGTTCACACGATTTCTCTAAAATTTTTGTATTTTTTTAGGTCGTGGGCCTCAGTTTTATAGTGGTCTGTTCTTTTTAATAATTTTATGTAGAAAATGAAAAGATGTTAAGTTTAGTGTATATGTAGAAAATGAAAAGATGTTAAGTTTACTGTATGGTGTTTAATATTTGTAAGTAACGTGACGTTGATTAATAATTTTGTGTAGAAAATGAAAAGGTGTTAAGTTTAGTGTATGGTGTTTAAATTTTGCAAGTAACGTGATGTTGAAATGAAATACACTGAGAAACTACACGTTTTGTTAATGGATTTTGCGTTGTTGTTCGATGCTCATTTTTAATATTGTCTGTGTGTTGAGCTGTATTACAAATGCGGCCTCATTTTATTCGTGAGATTAGCAGAGTTTTTAAAACCAAGTGAAGCCAAACATCCATTATATAGCTAATTAATATAAATATAATTTAAATATAAATTAAGATTTTTAATTTACAGGTTTTGATTGTTTTATAAATTTTATTTTTGTATTTTAATACATTTAAATAATTTAAAAAATAAATTTTGTTTTTAAAAAAATAGAAGAAACAATGCTTTTCATTTTTAAGAAAAGATTTTTTTAATAAATAAATAAATAAATTAATTTTCATGAAAAATTATGGGTAAAAGCAATAACTTTCTTCAAATTAAGAAAAATTGTTTAAAATATTATTTTGGAAGTTTTTTTAAAGAGATTTTTAAGTAATGATATTTTTTTTCTTTTTTCTTTTTTTATTAGAAAAATATTTGGAATAATTAATATAATTATTATTATTATAATGTATATCTATATATATTTATATTGGTTATCTCTGCTTGAGTTGAGTAGGGTTTAAACATTTATGTAGAAATTTTAAGATTTAAGCTTCTTCTCTTATTTCATATTGAAAAAGAATGTCATCACTTACATATTTTGGGTGATTCCATGATCGTTATTATTTGGTTTAATAATATTCAAAGATGCCACAAGCACACACTGGTTTTTATTTTAGAAGATGTTATGTTGGAATGATAATTGGAAAAATAGATTCAATTTGTATTAAGAAAATTGTACATATAAATACAATTTTGAAACAGTTGGATTCACTTTCAAGGGTTTCTTGGACTTTAGTAATTGACTACATAATGCACCATAACCCTAACAGATTAGGTGTCCAACATTCCCCCCTTCATCCGAAAGGGTGTATATGAGAGTCTAAGAAGAGAGCTAAAATGCAAAAATGTATGACATCCAATGGTTGAATGTGCTCTCTGAAATGGTGGTTTAAGAAAAAACCACAAACCAAAAGGTGGATGGACTCAAAGTCTCAATCAGTGGTGGTTTAAGGCTGACCACCAACTCTTGAACTTAAGCACAAAGTAGTTTGTGGAACAACTCCAAATTTGATTGGAAGTTGAAGTCTTCTTCGAGAGAAAGTGTTCCTAGTGTCTTGAAAAGGGAGACCTTCATCCTGGAAAAGGGAGGTCTCGACCTGTAGAAAGAAAAGAAGAACCTCAACCTGAAAAAGGAGGTCTACACTTGTGTTGGTTTAAGGAACGCCACTAGCTAAACGCATGCTCATGGGGCATTACTCTATCTCTAGCTACAACTCTGAATATTGTTATGGTTGTCTGTGGATGTATGCTCAGGTAGCAGGTTCAGGTTGTGGCTCAGACTCACTTGATAAATATTCGAATGTTGAATCTTCGAAGTTGCTAATTGGCCATCAGGTCCTCCTGTCCTAAAAAGGGAGTCCTTCATCCTGGAAAAGGGAGGTCTCAACCTTTAGAAAGAAAAGAAGAACCTCAACCTGAAAAGGGAGGTCTCAACTTGCGGTGGTTTAAGGAAGGCCACTAGCTAAAGGCATCCTCATGGGGTATTACTGTGTCTCTAGCTACAACTCTGAATTTGGTTGTGGTTGTCTGTGGATGTATGCTCATGTAGCAGGTTCAAGTTGTGGCTTAGACTCACTTGATAAATATTCAAATGATGAATCTTCGAAGCTGCTAATTGGCCATCAATTCCTCCTCCATCAAATACAAGGTGAGAAGATGAAGAAACCTTCACTGTAATAATAATCAATACTCGAGAACAAATTATTTGGTATGACTGTCATATCTTCTTAGTTGCTGAAGACCATTGCTAAGAAGTGATCCGTCCAAGGTGAATCTTCATTCTCGCAGGAGTTTTGTTTCTGTAACATCTGTTTGAATGATGAGTGTGCTTACCACAATACTCATAAGGATGAAGATCAAAACATTGATCTTTCACATGGCCAACTCGATCATAATGTTGGCATTTGACAATCTGTGACTACTATTCAACAACAGCAAGAGAAGATGGATCATCTTGAAGGAATCCAAAGTTGTGAAAGTAGATGGGCTTCAAATATTATAGAATTTGAAATACATGTCCAAGTCTGTGAATCCTAAATAATACATGCATGTCCAAGCCTGTGAATTCTAATTAATATAGACATGGATCCTAAATAATATAAACATGTCCAAGTCTGTGAATCCTAAATAATACAGACATGCCCAAGTTAATGAATCATAAATAATAGACATGTCCAAGTCTGTGTTGGACATGTCTGTTTTTTCTACTATTTAATATTATAAATATTATGTGAGTTGTTGTGTTATTTGTTAGTGGGACGTTATAGTTGATTCCAATACTAATTTATTTTTTACTAGAAATATTTTTTCAGCGAGTTGATTGTATTATTAATGTTTCTTTCAATATTTATAATTTAAAATATTGATATTTAATATTTTTTTAAATGATATTAAATGTAGTAACTTTGGAATTATGAAGTGAGGAATATTTTGTTAATAAGTGTATTTTAGGTAATTGAGAGGATTTAGTAATAAACCCTTCACCCATATTCAAATTTCATCGATATAATTTTGTATATATAGTTATTTAGATAGGTATATTATCCTAAATTATGTTGCACTATATACCTTTTCCTTGAAAAAAAAAGGGCCTATTTATTTTTAAGTAATTTATGTAATTGATGAGTGTGTGGTCACTTGTATTGATATTGTTGATCGTGGAGAAAGTTTGAATCATGCACAAAATTTCTCTGAGAATTTTGTATTTTTTGAATCTCTGAGAATTTTGTAATTTTCGAAGTGGTACGCTTCAAAGTGGTGATGTTGGGCCATTCATTTTAACAGTTTATTGAACAAAATGAAAAATTCACTAAGTTGAAAGCATGGTATTTAATATTTTCTAATGACTTAATGTTCAATTTGAATACACTACCAAACACGAACTACATGTTTTGTCAAACATATTTTGATGTACTATGAAATATTCTAATTCGATGTTAACATTTAATATTGTCATGTGTTGAGTTGTATTACAATTGCAGTCTATAGCCTCCTTTAATTCGTAAGGTTAGGAGAGTTTCTGAAACCTAACATCTCGAACAAGTGAAGAAAAACCATTATTTTATATGACATTTAAAATATTATAAAATTATAATATAATGTAAGTCTTTTAATTCTAAATAAAAAAAAATGATATTATTAATTTTATTTTACATATTTATATAACATTTAAGAAATATAATTTTAGTTTTTTATTTTGAATATAAATTATGGTCTTTTTCTTTTATTTAGAAAAAGAATAGAAGAGTGAATGTGATCTAAAATGATCATAAACTAAAACTGATGTAGAAGTGATTATCCATTTATGATTTGAATGTTAATCGAAAAGTGTGGAAATCGAGGAAAACTGCTTGAGAAGATGACTTTACGATAGTGGATCAAACACAATTAGGATGCATAACAGAAGTGAAAACAGTAAAAACACATCGATACCAGACAACAAAGTTGATTACGAAGTTTTTCCCTGATGGACTACGTCTCCGGTCCGCTTTCAAGATGGGCGACTGCTTTTATTAGGAATGAAAAGAATGAGTTGATTACACAGAGATTTGATTAGTCTAAATATGCATGCAAACAATTTTGATCACTGTCATCAGATAGCCCTCTGAACCAGCTTTCCAACGCCTGTCACGGTTCCCAATTCCGACTCCGGATGCTCTCGTAACACTGAAAACAAAACTGCCTATGACCTCCAGAATCTGCAAGCAAAAGTCAAAAACCACCCTCCTCTGATCAATGAAGGAAAACCGTGTCTTATAGACCTGTAAATGCATCAAAACCACCTTGGGCTAGGTTTTAGGTGAATTTGTTGCTTCAGGATGTGTTTTAGAGCTCGGTCTAGTGGCAAGGAGACACCTAGGTAGGTTGACATGGTCATCAAATAAGTTTGTTGACAAACTATTTAAAAAAACCCAAAAATATCATATTATAACCCCGAAACCGCAAACAATTTGGCTGACCAGGTGGAGGGGAGATAACCCATGTAACTATCGTCAACTATGGTTATCGCCTGGCAGTTCCACTGATCGTTCATCGTGACGGTTGGTGGTTATCCCGGCGCTCACATAGCGTTTCCATGCCTAACCGTAACTACCCACCTAACCCGAAGAGTGTTAGCCCTAACGACTTATCAACACAGGTGATCACATGTTACAGTTTCTGATGGCGGTTCTCGCTACGGCTAAACTCCTGACTGTGCGGTGAAAATATGAACCTGTTCACGTGAAGCTGGTTGGCAGTGGCTGTTCCCGCTGCGGTTAAGACTGTGGTTACTCCAAGCCCAATAGTTACATGATATTCCGCTCACATGCCTCCGCTACGATCAAACTGCTTGCACGATTAGTTGGCGGTTATGCCTGTGTATTTGATATTTACAATGTTTTATAATGTATTTAACATAGGCCGAGACTTAGGTTAGGTTTTTAATACATAGTTTGAATGCATGTCATGTATAGATTTAGGATATAGCATGATTGATAAGTTTTAGGACTAATGTTTAGGTATTTAGGTTAGATACATGGATTTAGCATAGGTTTAGACTTTGGTTAGTTGTTTAGATGTAGATTATGGTTTGATACTTAGATTTCATCAAAACCCATTTCCAATCAATCGTCACTAAGTGACATTAGCGACATTTGTCGCATGATGACAAACTTGTCGACATCAACACCTGTGAGTGGATGACAAAACCCATGTCGACACCAAATCCTGCGAGGTGAACGACAAGACACATGTCGTCTTTTTGGGTTTTTTTTATTCTAGAAATGCATTCATAAGGAATTGGCTAACTATTGTACTTTTTGGATTTTCTGAGCATTTTATTTCTATAATTCAACGAGTTATTTTCTTCCAATATCCAAATTATGTGTTATTTGAAATGCATTTTTCAATACTTTTATTTGAAACGCATTTTTCAATACGTAAATGGATTCAGCATCATCAAGAAATTCCAAGGGAAAAAAGTGAAGAGTGTCAAGGTCAAAGTTGTGTGAAGTGTTCCAAATCTATCCATGAGTAAATCCATCCTTGTCAATTCCATGGGGGCTTCACTCAATGAATCTATGACATAACACGTGTGTTCGTGACATACTAAATATTACCCTTAATTTGACTACATATTGGAAAATACCCCTAAAATTAACATTACCTAACTCCCTACCAACATGTACTCAATACATTTTCCCAATTTAAAAAACCCTTAGTTTCACTAGATTTTGTAGGTATCCATTTTTTCATTAACATTTTTTTATCCCCTTTATATTTTTTCATTAACTTTGAGCTCCATTTTTTATACTTGCTAATATAAAAACCTTTTACCCCTATTATATGCTCAATATATTATGTCATTTTTTACTGAATATATATCCCCATATGAACCTTCACCAACGAATCTCTTGTGGTCAATTCATAGCCTTAGCTCATGCATAGCTTTAGCTCACGGATAGCCTTTGTTGCAAAAATATGAAGTGCAACAAGAAACTTATGGTTAAGTGTAGCATCCTTCTACAATGAGTTCTCCGCGGGCTTTACATAACAATAGTTCTCTCTTTACAACTCAACAGCAAGACATTGAGGTGGTTTTTATTTGTTCTTTCAAGGCATCCATAAATCTTGGAATGGCTTAAATCTTGGAATATTGACTTAAAAATTCTGGATATCCAAATTTTTAAAATTTGACGGTTGTTACCTGAATTTATACTACCGAAATTTCCATAATTTTGAGTGAAACAACAGTCGGGTTAGGCTACGACACAGTCGAGTCAGGCTACTATGGCATAAATATTAGCACAAATTCCTCTTTCCTGTCCCCTGGTCCGACAATATTCCTGTCCTGTGTTTCGCGATATTATGGAGAATCCCACAGCCGGTCATAGGATTGTACCTGTTACAGAAACACAGGTACTTTTGGATGTCATGCCCAGAGACACCGTGGCATTCCCAGAGAATAAAATAACTTGGTTTGCGTTTAAGCTTCCTTTCTGGAGAAGGTAGCCAGCGGGCTCGGAAAGTTGGCCTTCCTCTGGGCAACCGCCGTCGTGCTCGGAGGATTTGCAGGAAATTTAAAAACGACTGACTTCTGGTGCGTCACTATAATATTGTTTACAGAAGGTGTTCGGATCTTCAGCCGAAGCCAAGAGTTGGTGTGGCACCATGAGAACACGCTAAAATCCATGGAAACTCTCAGCAAGGAAGCTAGACGGGTAAGTAGCGGCTTCTATAATACCTGCTACTCCATCTCAAGTAAGATCTTCGGATGTTGGAGCTCAGAAAACAGTGAAGAAGAAGATTCTGATCATCATGATTCTCAAAAGAGAAGTTGGTCAATGTCAATGGTCTGTTTTCTCTACTGCCTGCAATTGTTATCCGCTTCGAGAAGTTTGTCGCTTTATCGGTTACTAAGGCATAACTACATCATAAATTCAGGTAATGATACCATGAATCTGAAATCAGCTCTCATAATTTTGTACGCCATGTCTCTAGCCGAAGCGTTTCTATTTTTGTTTGCGTTTCTATTTCTGATGGTCGAGACTAGATTACAAAGAAGGAAGAGGCTATTGGCAATGGCTGAATCTCATGCAGGGTCTAGTCGTAGTCCCGTGGACACTACTCTTGAGCTGATGCAGAAAGTAGTGGAAAGGTTGGAGTACTTAGAGGATCATTTTGGAACGAAGATTGACCTTGTTGTAGAAGAACAAAAAGCATTCTTGAAGGTGAAAGATGAACTCGATGAACTCCGAACTCAGCATGAGTACACTGATTTGATGTGTACACATCTTGAATTGAGGGTCAAGGACGTTGAAGCTTCAAGGGACCAAGGTCTAATGGAGATCATGGACTTGAAGAAAGCTCTTGACAAAGCCAAGGATGAAATAGCGGTGTTGAAGAAGGCCGTGAGGCATGGCTCAGGTGGAGGAGTGCCTCATGTGAAAGTCAAGGAACCGGATTCATTTGATGGTACAGGGAGTGAAAAAACTCTTGGTAACTTCTTGTGGGACATGGAGTAATACTTGGAAAGGTTGGGTCTATCTGATGATGAGACTAAGGTCAAGGTTGCTGCTCAATTCCTCACAAAAGATGCCAAGATGTGGTGGAGAAGAAGGATGGATCAGGTTGCTAATGGAAGTGCCACTGACATCACTTCTTGGGATGAGATGAAAGGAGCCTTGCAGGCCCATTTTAGTCCTCAGGATGAAACATGGGAAGCTAGGATGAAGATTAAGTTTATAAAGCAAACTGGGAACCTTCAAACTTATCAAAGGGAGTTTACAAGTGCGATCCTTGAGCTACCTGATATGGCAGAGAGAGACAAGGTATTCAATTTCATTGTTGGATTAAAGCCTTGGGCACGCAATGAGGTGAAGAGACAAAGGATTCGTACGCTTGAAGAAGCCTTTGCTACAGTTGACAGGTTGGTTGAACACTATGATGAGACTTCTGATGATAGAAAGAAGAAGTCCGATAAACTGAAGGATAAGAAGAAAGAAGAAGCTTCGAAATCAGATGATGGTTCGAAGGCAAAGAAGGTCTTGAAGCGTTGGATTTGTGCTGGTCCACACACGGTGAAGAATTGTCCCTCTAAACTGAAGTTGGCTGCTATAGCACAATCTAATGTGAAAGATGAAGGTGCTTCTGTGGGTATGATGCAGATTCTTGGAGCTGCTGCTGCTACAGAGGTGATCTCTCGGAAGGATCCCGAGAGGAACAAGTTGGAGTATGTCCGAATGAAAGTTGGAGGTGTTGATATACTAACTATGGTAGATAGTGGGGCCTCTCACAACTTCATGGGTGAAGATACTGCAAGGAAGGTTGGGCTGAAATATGTTCCTATCAAGGCACATATGAAGACAGTGAACTCTCCTCCGAACGAAGTACTTGGTGTGGCTGAATAGGTGGACACTACACTTGGTGAATGGACCGGGAAGGTGGACTTCACTATAGTGAGGATTGATGACTATGAGGCTGTACTAGGGATGGAGTCTATGAAGCAATATGATGCGATGGTGGTACCACATTTGAAGAAGCTGTACATTTACGATGGAAGGGAAGATGTACCCATAGGTGTGCCTACCTTTAGTGTGACTAGGCCAGATCATGAGTTAGCAGTGATGCAGATGGGGGATGAAAAGAAGTTGGATGACCTGAGTAAGCATTTGTCCAGGGTAGAGACAAAGCTTATCGAACAATCCTTGGTTACCAAATCACTTTCAAATAGTATCTTGGACCTGACAAGAAGGCTAGAGGTGATTGAGGATGAGGATGTTGATGAAGCATATATGAGGCCGGGTGAGGACCGAGTCACTTACCTACAAAGGTTGGAAGTTGAAGATCCTGATAGGTGGATCAAATTGATTAGTGAGGGTGAGCCTTCAGGCTCTCACCCCTCTACATCTTCTTAGAGAGACAAGAAGATGGGGCTCGTTGTTAGCTGCTCATGGCAGTGAGTCCCTTAAGCAGTTGAGCAGGTTTTGATGGTGCAGGGATGGCTTGGCATCAAGCATCATGACATGTTGCAGATGGATGGAGACTACTTCATGGACCTGAGCATGGACTATTCTTGATGGAGTTCAGGATGTGGCAGATGTTTTGGGAAACAACTATTGGTGGCATGAGGATGTTCACTCTCATTGTTTGAGCGTGACAGTTGGATTGATCACCCAACTAGTTCAAACATGGGGTCGCGAAGTGTACAGAGGTGTGTTGGCATTATGTTGGAGTATCATGGCAGATGGACACATAGGACACATGATGGAGAAAGGTGTTCACTTGAGGCACTTAACTTGATGATGAGGTGCTCTCTTGAAACACTTGACTTGACACTTAATGGAGAAGTGTTCCCTTTGAGCACTTGGCAGTTTGATGAGATGTTGACACGTGGTTGTGATGTGTTAACACTTGTTGACATATCATGGGCAGTTTTGCACATGATGGAGTTGGTGACATGATGGAGTTGACACATTGTTACAGTGGGCATGTAGCTTGATGTTGGAGGGATCAGCCTTCCATGGTGGAGAGCAGCATGGAGATATTGTGGCAGGTGGTTGATGATCATGGACATCTATGACATACTTTGGTATGGACTATCTTGGTGGCAGTTGGTCACTTAGATGAGACATGGTGGAGATGGAGTCCTACATATGTTGCAGGGATGTTTGCCATATGTGGAGAAGTCGATATCATGGATTGATGCTTGGAGTTGGGATGTTGTCGAGGACGACAACGACTTCAGGTGGAGGAAGATATAAGGTCTTCAGGCAGTTGCGACGGTTGAGCGTCGGGCGACTGGGCACGCGTGCACGATGGGCGTGCGTTGGGCGGTTATGCGACGGCGAGTCGGGCGGACGACACGGGCGCAGGTGCGATAGTTAACCGGGTGTGCACGGGTGAGCGCACATGGAGGGCGTGCGGGCAGAGCGCGCCGGTGAGCGCACACGAGGGCGCGCGGGTGAACCGGCGGGTAGGCGTACACGGAGGGCGTGCGGGCGGGCGCGCATGACGGGCTCGCACTGCGGTTGAATGCAACAACAATACGAACGAACGATGAAACACTTATGCAACTAAGTGTTGAACGGATATTCATATGGCGTGGAGAGCGACTTACACATGGTAAAGTCGACAGTAATGTTGAGCGTTTGGGGGCTTTTGTAAAGGCGTTTGGGGCATCGGCCAAGGGGCTTCGCCCACCCCTCGCCCACGTTAGAGGAGGTATATATGAGTGAGCGTTGGACGCTCAAAACTCATTCAAACAAGCTCGCATATCCTCTCTTATCTATGCATAGCAAGTGGAGAAGGCGTAGTAAGTGCGCATAACTCATGCGCATAAGGTGATATGTGCGGAGAAGTGACACTTGGGTTTTGGTTGATGTAAGAGGGCCGTGAGTGAGGTTGAACGTGCAGATTGTGCAGGACTGTGGAAGGGTGTCTTGGTGACCCTGTTACACTAAAATTTGTCACCATGACTATTTGCAGTTAGTATGGCTCCATCAACAGTCATACTATCCTCCTTGG
>APFE030932604.1:0-29641 GCA_000404065.3 Pinus taeda | reverse complement strand
ATCAGCAGTCACAGGTGACAGGGCCAGGAGGACACAGGAAATAAAAGCTGCACAGACACGTCATTCAGAAGTTATGTTAAAGCCGTTCAACCGACTCCGTGAGCCCCAAAGGTCAAAATTGCTCTAACAGGAGTTAAGAGCCTTTATAACTCATTTAAGATTGTAATAACTTCTCATCTGCAAGCCCTGTACGAGTAAAAGAAGATATTTTTCCTCTCAGATGACTCAATGCCTGAGATATTTTGTAATAGACTTCTATATATTTCCCCTCGCAGAGTAATTCTTAAATGCTACCTTTCACACTATATCATCACAGTAATCTATTGTTTCAGGAATCCAAAGTAATGCTCCTAAGTAATAGATTTCTTTCCTACATCCCAACTCAGTGAAGAATTCTTAAATGCTCTTTACTAGTTGATTTTCATCTCACCTTCACAATTTACAGTTTATTTTATGAAATACATACAGGCCCTATAATTCCAGCGACACTCGAGTCAGGACCTTAAGGAAACAACTGTTATAGAGCCCATTGACCAATGGATTAGTTTCACCTGCAGAGAACACTCTAAAAGATATCAGAATCATCCTCCCAACCAAACATAAAAAACAATCAAACATTCACTTCATAACTAGCCTAAAACTCCACTAGAACAGTGACAAATCATAAAGAGAGAGCCCTCTCTGATTACAGCTTGGCTAGAAGCTGTAGTCCAAAGATTGGTTAGTAGTTACCCCGGCCGTATTCCCTTGGGAGTCATAGGGAACAACCTGGTTGTTAACAAGGGCCTACCACTACACTTGTGGGTTGAGGCATGAAACACAGAACTTTATGTTTAGAGTCGTAACCCACATCAAATACTTGACATGAAGGCACCAGAGGTGGCTTATTCTAATAAGAGGCCAGATGCTGGTCAGTTCAGGATTTTTGGGTCATCAATATATTTCCGTGTAACCAAATATGTATGAAAGAAGCTTGACCCAACAAAAGAGTTGGGGATATTTGTGGGGTACACCGATACACCTCACAACTATCAGGTGTACATGCCAACCAATCAGATGACAATGGTTCGTAGGGATATTAGATTCGATAAGGAGAAGGCCATGCGATTTTCACTTAAGAGGAAGCTTGAGATACATGCGTATGAGGAGCATTTAGCTCCTAAGGTTGAGGGGCCTTAGATTGATGCGGAGCACACACATGCAAAGGTTCCGGGAGCCGATACATCCACTCAAGCAAAGTCTTCTAGATAGAGAAGAAAGCACACTAGAGATTTTGACAAATTGTTGAATGGTGTACGAGACAATGTTGTAGCACCCACTTCTCAGCGCAGACAGAGGAGGTCACTAGAGAGGTACACTGGATATATGGCACTTATGGGTGCATGTGTTATGACAGAGCCATCTTCCTTTCAGGAAGTAGTGCAACAAATGGTTTGGGTTGATGTGATGGTGGAGAAGTATGACTCCATAGTTCAAAACAGTGTTTGGGATGTGGTCCCGAGACCAGAGGACAAGTTAGTAGTGTGCTCCCATTGGATTTACAAGGTAAAGCAAGTTGCAGATGGTAGCATGCAGAAGCATAGGGCCAAATTTCTGGCCTGTGGCTTTTCATAGAGAGAGGGGCTTGACTATGATGAAACCTTTGCTCCTGTTGCAAGGTACTCATCCATAAAATATATATTGGCACTATCAGCACAGATGGGTTGGAAGATCCATCAATTGGATGTGAATATTTCCTTCCTCAATCACATGGTTGAGGAAGAGGTTTACATAGATAAGCCCCAAGGTTTTGAGACCTTTGATCGTGAGTCACATGTGTGCCAACTCAAGAGAACATTATATGGGTTGAAGCAAGAACCCCATTCTTGGTACACAAAAATAGATAGCTACTTCACTGGGTTGGGCTTCACAAAGAGTGAAGTGGATGCAAACTTGTACCACATTATGGTGGAAGGTAAGTTGTCGATCATTGTACTTTATGTTAATGATCTCATACTGATAGGTGGTGAGAAGGTCATCAAATCTTGTAAGGAGTACCTTGCAAGAGAGTTTGAGATGAAGGACATGAGGCTCATGCATTACTTTCATGGCATGGAGGTATGGTAGGGAGATGGGGAGTTGAAATATCTTAGGACAAGTATGCCAGTAAGATACTCAAGAGATTCCACATGGAGTGTAGTAAACCCATGGAGACTCCTCTAGCCAATAATTGGAGGAAGGAGGATGCTACTTCAGGTGAAGTAGTGGCAGCTAATTTTTACAGGAAGCTTGTGGGTTCACTCATGTACTTGGTGAACACATGACTAGATATGTGTTATGTAGTTAACCAACTTAGTTAAGTGATGGTTAGGCCTACCAAGCTATATTCGAAGGCAACAAAGAATGTGTTGAGATACCTCAGAGGCATTACTTAGTTTAGGTTATGGTACAAACGGAAAGAGGGAGTGAATCTTGAAGGCTTCACCAATCTAGATTAGGCAGGGAGTCCATCCGATAGGAAGAGCACATTAGGAGGGATATTCAGTTTTGGGTTAGCGACAGTTTCTTGGTATATCAGGAAACAAAGATCAGTTGCACTTAGTCTGGTAGAGGCAAAGTACATGGCTGCAAGTCATGTAACATGTGAGGCTATTTGGATGAGAAAGAACCTAGTTACATTGTTTTTTCAATAAATGGATCCTACATTGATTTACTATGATAATCAGAGTTGTATAAAACTCTTTGAAAATCTAGTTTTTCATGATTGGTCTAAGCATATTGCTATCCGATATGATCATCTTAGAGATTATGTGTTGAGGCAGACCATGTTGTTAGATTACATTCCCAAGGAGGAGCAATATGCTAACATCTTGACAAAGGAATTATAAAGATGTAAATTCGAGTTTCATAGAGACAAGATTGAGGTAGTTGATAATCCCTTTCTTGTTGAGAGGGAGTGTTGAAAATGGCAATAAGAAATTCCAGTTTAATTTTTCCTTGAATTAAAATGTGAATTAAAATCAAATTCTATTCTCATAGAAACTTGTAAATAGTTAATTCAGTTTATTAAACTTAATTAGCTTAGGAATTTCGAGTTAATCAGCCTTAGGAATTGCGAAAGGAAATAGGTACTTGGAGATCGATTTTACTGAGTGCTGGAATTATTCTTGCGAGAATAAGCAATGTAATCTCATCTTGATTTTATGATTTATGCAATACAGATAGTGGCATTTTGAGTTGTGGCTTTCCCCGAATATTTATTGTGTTATGTGTATTTTATTCTCTTCCTCTATCGATTATTGTTTTTCTTGATCTTTGTGTGCTTCCACTATAAAAAGTAGAAGTAGATTCTCATCTCTTGCTTTAGTACATTGCATAAGCTTTTGAATCTACAAGAAAATCTACACTACCTCAACACGAATTACAACCATTAGATCCAATTCCTTTAGGGTTAGTTTTGCCACTACCTCAAGGTGTCCTTCCACCATTGGATCCCTCTCGTGTAAGGTGGAGAAACATATTTTAAGGGTAGTAATGGGGGGAATATTCTTTATGTTTTCTCCAATATATCTCCCTCCCTGATATTGGAGAAAAAGAAACAATATTTCCCCTGATGTGAAGGTGGGGAGAAATATTGGAGAAAACATAAACAATATGTGGTGGGAAATATTGTATAGGTTTCTCTCATATTTTTCCCCACCTTGCCCTCATATAGGGTGAGGGTGTAATATTGGAGAAAAAGTAGTAGTGAGGGTGGGGTTGAGGGTTAGGTGTGTGAAAATATTGGAGAAATCATATTTAATAATATTGGTGAGGGTGAAGGTGGAGTGGTGGAAAATATTGAATATATATATTAAATAAATTTCTCTAATATTCCCCCTACCTCTAACCTTTATTTTAAATCTATAAGTTGATTTTTCATTACTACTTCACAAAATTATGGTAAGAATAAGAGGTTATCTATCTCTTTCCTACCATAATGAAATCAGAAGAAAGATACAATAGCATAATGTTAGAAACATTGTGGTTGTGATCAGTGTTTCTTCTAAACACTTAAGGGTATTGCTCCCATAAGGTTTGTGACTAAATATTTCTTAGTAGAAGAAAACAACAAGAATAACATTGGATTATTAAGTTCTCAGGCCAGTCAAAAACATCGTGTTAGGGTTTCAAATCCTAAGGCCTGCTTACATGGATCAATATTGGCTTCAAGATTCTAGGTAAGTCACATTGATTCTCCTTTTTCTCAACAATTCAAGGGATTTCAAGGTTCTCAACTAACTTTATAGAAATTGCTCATAAATGAGCAGGTTGTAGTCCATGGATACTCTAATTCTGCAACATGTTTTGTTGCTCAAAGTTTGGAAGTGAAAGTGGTTGGGCACAATGGAGAGAAGCCTACTAAGGAGTATTCATCTTCACTTCCTTCCACAATGGTAGACTTGAGTACTTCTACATTTATGAGTGAAGTTGTTTCTCTGATCAAGCGACCTTATGGGTTTTTGTTTATTTTTTTAGCTCCCTTCCTTTGTATCTTAAGGATTACATGTTCAAATATTCATGCTTTCTCCCTCCGTTACCCTAGGATCAGAGCAGATCTAATTGAAAAATCCCTTTTTCTCCTCCGTTGGGTTTGGTGGGAAAGATAAAAGAATTAGATATGGTTGAGGTTGATTAGAATAAGGTGAAAGTGTTCCATATTTTTGTAAAGGCTCTAGATAGGACCTCATTCCCATTTTGGGTTTTTATTTGTTACTTTAGCTCCCTTATTTTGTATCTTAAGGCTTTAATGTTCAAATCTTCATGCTTTATCCCTTCATTACCCTAGGATTGGAGCAAATATAATTGAAAAATTCCTTTTTCTCCTCCATTGGGGTTGGTAGTAAAGATAAAATAATTAGACAGGACCTCAATCCCATTTTGAGTCTCAAAAGAGGCAATCTGGGATGGGTGACCTCCCAAGACGTCCTGGTTACGGGGTGCAAGCCTTGGAAGTGATGATTAATGCCATGTGATTCATTTCACTAATTTCAATCCCACTTCTTCACCTCTTTGAGCATCATTGGATGCAATGTGTGCTAAGTGGACTGTTCAAAATCATGAGAAATTAGTCAGTTACGATTACCTCTGATGGAAATGGTTATAGATGAATGACTTACTCAATGTAGTTGAATCCCAAAAAATGATATCTAATATAACGCACTGTGAAAACTCCTCAATACTTAAATTCAAAAGAGTGAAGGGAACTCTAATTCAATGGTTCATGTGGCACAATACTTGCTAATTTTTTGAAAGTGCGGTAGAAAGCTAAGTGGGCTTTATTGTGGGCAAAAGTCCATAGTTAAGTGTGCTTGAGTGAGAGGTGATCTAGGATGGGTGAACTCCAGGGAAGTCATGGGTACTGGGTGCAAGCCCTGGAAGTAATGTTTGACGCCATGTGATTCATTTCACTAGTTTCAATCCTACTTCTTAACCCTTGTGAGCATCGCCCAATGTAATGCGTGTCAAGTGGACTATTCAAAATCATGAAAAATTAGTTAGTTATGACTACCTCTCATGGAATTGGTCATAGATGAATGACTTAATCAATGTAGTTAAATCCCAAAAAATGATATCTAATATAATTCACTTCGAAAACCCCTCAATACTTAAGATGAGTATGTGGTAGATCTAATTTATATCTTAGATGATGCAGAACCATTGACCCATCCTCTGAAAAAAACTAGCAAGAACGAGTTCTGGAAAGCGAAAATGAGAAAAATGCATCACAAGGTAAGGGATTTGTTAAAAACCTTGAAACAACATATTTGTGATGGATGAGCTTTGTAGAGAGGATCTTGTTGAGATATTTATGGAGAAGATGATGGATCTTGAAATGATTCACAATATTGTAATTTCCTCTATAAATTGTAGCCTTTGAGAATTGAAAGGAGGTGACCATTAGAATGAAGATATGGCCAGCCAAGGTGCCAATAGATGTTATGTAATAGTTTAGTGGGTTTAATTAATGAAAATTGTCTTATAATTTATGTGATTCTATGTGTGTGCATGGCGATTTAACGCATTGATGGATTTATTCTTAGATTTATTGACTTTGTTTGATGAATTAATGTTACATGTAGACAATAGGGTTCTTTGGTTTGAAGTGGAAGTGACGATGAGTTACATTTGCAGAATCATAATCCCCAGGTACTATGATTGGGACCATAATAAAACTTGAAATGATAGACCCCCATAAATCATTTGCATCAAATGGCATTAGAGAGCAGAAGATTCCTCCGTGTAGTGTGGAGGAGAAGTAGCAGAAGAAGGTACAAGTGATTGAAGAATGGTAAGAGATGTGTTTTATCTATGTAGGTGAAAATAGAGGAAGGGTAGAATATTTGCAATATCCTAGAGAAAGGAGTGCTCAAACGGTTCTAGAGAAGAGAACTAGGAAAATGCCAAAAGCCCAAACTTAGGAAAACATTTGGTGAGGTATTGTGTAGCAAGGTGGAGACTTGTTAGTGTATAGGTGAGTTTAAACTCATGAGTTAAATTTGTTACGAGAGGACTATATGCATATGATAAGGACGTCATAATTTTTTGTACCTTGGGTGTCTGATCTAGGACCATCAACCAATCTTGTGAAAAAAATTAACAAGAACAACTTCTCAAAGATGAAAATGAGAAAAATGCATCAAAAGGTAAGGGATTTGTTAGAAAGCTTGAAAAATCAAGTTTGTGAGGGATGAGATTTGTGGAGAGGAACATGTTGAGATATTTATGGAGAATATCATGGATCTTGAAATGAACCACAATATTGTAATTTCCTTTGTAAATTGTAGCCTTTGGGCATTGAAAAGAGGTGACCATTAGAATGAATAATTGGCCAACCAAGCCACCAATAGATGCTATGTAATAATTTAGTTGGTTTAATTCACAAATTTTGTTTTCTACTTTATGTAATGGTGATCTAATGCATTGATTTCCTGATGCATAGATCCATTGACTTTGTTTGATGAATTAATGTTACATGTAGACCATAGGGTTCTTCAGTTTGAAGTGGAAGCAAGGATGAGTTGAGTTTGTGGGCTCATAATCTGCAAGTGCTAGTAGTGGGAACATAAGAAAACTTGAAATGATAGCCCCCCATTAACTGTTTGCGTCATTTGAGAAACGAATGGGGATCACAATAGCCATGCAACAACTTATATGTGAATGGAAGCAATTTTATATTTTCTTCCGAGATACGTGAAAATTTCGTAACTAAGAACTCCACTAATTTATTTCTTTTGTGCTTTCACATAGGTGCCTCAAGCTCTAGGAACCCAATTGGTTTATTTTGTTACAAGGATGCAACTCGAGGGAAGGTCACATTGCAATGGAACAACCATAGTTGACTCCAAGAAATTATATTGTTAAACAATTAGAATATGTTCCATCTTCAGAAGTAAATCAACTCTTTTTGGTTCTTCAAGCAAAGGTTGTCATTTGTATTTTTAATGGTTTTTGGCCAATGTTTGAAGATTTACCTCAATGTATGACATGGTCCAAAAATTGTGGTATTTATGTTTGTTTAAAATGTTTTTTCATTGTTTGGTTCAATTCCCAAGAAGATATAGAGAAAGTTCTGAAGGAAAAGCCTTGTTTTTATGGAAGAGCAAGACTTTTCATCACCCCTTGGTTTCCAAAGTTTAATTCCACAATAATGGTGGTAAAAAAGGTATTGGTTTTGGGTAAGGTTTCCAAACCTCCCTCTTCCCTTTTGGCATCATAAGACCTTACAGGGAATCAAGAAAACTTTAGGTTCCTTTAAAAACATGGATGATGAAAGAAGCAAGAAATTGTTATTCACCTTTTCCCATATATATGTAGAAATAGACCTAAGAAAGGGTCTACCTAACTGCATCTTGCTCAATCATAAATATTTCCAATGGATTCAAATTTTGGACTATGAAAACATGACACTTAGATGCCACACATGTTTTCAAACATGACATATTTAGGACTTATTCCCTATCGCAAAGAAGATACAAAAAAGGAAAAAGTATCAGAACACTAACAAAAAAGGTTGGCAACGTGTTGATCTGTAACAAGAAGGGGAAATCAAGGAGGAATTTTCAATTTTGTTCAAAATAATAATATAATACTATCCAGGTTGATGGTGAACATGCACCTAATGTTAGTTTTCTAGTGCTACGAGGACAAGCACGAATTTTGTACTATGGATAATTACTTCTAATGATATTTTGCACTTTCTAGATTATCATTAAGCAATTACACTTCAAAAAATTAGACTATAAATGCAATATAATAATTCAACAATAGATATCATGATCAAATAGTAAATACCACAGATTTTTCACCCAGGAAACCCAACCTTGGTAAAAAAACCCAACAATCTCTTCTTAGAGAAATTATTGTTCAATTCAACAGATGGTACAATTTGATTTTCAGTCAAATTTGGTCAATCCGACCACATAAATTAGCTAGGTAAAACATGGTCCAAAATGCCCACAAAATTAGCCAAAATATTGCCCAAATAAATCAATAAACTCTACCCAAACTTCAGTCAAACAGTGCCCATAAATTTTGTTCAATTCTACCTTAGAAAGTATTATTCAATTATGGTGAACTTTTCCTTAGAAATTTTAGTCAAACTACGTCATACAACCTATGGTCAACTCAGAAAATTTGGTCAACTTTTAGCATAAAAAATGTGTTCAACTCTATGATTAACTCAACTAGAAAGAATTACAGTCAACCCTCCAGAAATTACGTGAAATAGATTATAATAGAGCTTGGTCAACATTAGTCAAACATATTAGAGAGCTCATTCAAACTCCAAATATCTTTTGTCTCTTTCCTTCACATGTGTGAATAGAAGATATCATTTTTTTTTGGTTTGAATTAATGCCAAGGTAGGTCAAATGATGTATTTATATTGGCAAAATCATGTGGGTTTTGACGAAGGGTTAATTAACCTATTCAATTAGGGGGGATGGCATGACTGTTCCAAGTTGACATTAATTAAAATTATCTTTTCTTTATTTTTATTTGAATACCGATGTAGCTATGAAAATTAAACACTCCCTCTTTGATAGGGAGGTATTATTCTTAACTTATTCAGATGTCCGCTTTGTTAAAAAAAATATCCTTCTCTAGAAAATATTGAAAGAGCTAACTATGCTTATGTATCCATCCACTAAATGTTGAAATAATCCTACATTAACATCATGCGAAGGGATCTAGTTTCCTACTAGTCAACTCTCCTTTGCAAATGGATCTACTTACCCACTAGTCAAAGGCCTTTTGGGTTCACACAAGCCTTTTGGCCTTCTTGGGACAAGACTAGTCCTTGTTCACCAACTATCCAAGATGTCACCTAGAACTTGGTCAACACCTATGACCTACAATGAAAACCTAGGTTATTACCATTCATGAATGCCAATTGAATGGTAATAAAATTCCCAATTCTAAAGGAACTCACTCTACCCACTAGCTAAATACCTCTTGGAAATTTAGGGGAGCACACTAGGCTTTGATGCTCTTTGGCCCATTCTCGATAGATACATTACATGGCCCTTAGTCAATACTTTTGATATTTCAATATCCTAACCTAAGGATAATGTTTGCCCCTTAATGCTACAATATCAACACTCCCTCTCAATGAGGGAGGCATTCTAAGCCACTCCAAGATTGTACCTTAAGTATGAAAACTTTTCCATGGGTAGCGACTTGGTGAGAATGTCAGCAACCTTCTCCTCAACTTCACTAATCTCTTCTTCTTCTGTACCATGTATTAGATGTAATGGTACTCAATCTAGATGTTCTTTGGCTTGTCATGTAGAATGAATTTTTGAAAGATTCACACAACTTTAATTGTCACAATCTATCCTGGTATGTTCCTGTAATTGATCAAACAATCGTGAAAGTACTTTTCAAATCCATACTGGCTGCAGTGTACTTGGCCAGTATGTAGTGCTCAGTACTAAAGCTGTTTACTTTCTTCTCATCTAAGATATCATAGTAGAACCCAAACTAAAACAACATCCTAATGTGATCTTCATGTCTTCAATACTCCCTTTCCAATTGGAACCTGAGAATTCATATAGTTGTACTCCATATTT
This sequence comes from Pinus taeda, assembly GCA_000404065.3. Taxonomy (NCBI): domain Eukaryota; kingdom Viridiplantae; phylum Streptophyta; class Pinopsida; order Pinales; family Pinaceae; genus Pinus; species Pinus taeda. The sequence goes on along the minus strand of APFE030932604.1, from coordinate 19,550 downwards.
TGGCACATATCTCCAACCATAACTAACTATCCCAAAAAGATATATCAACACATGATTTTCCACAATCCAATGTGAATTCCTTGGTTCCACAAAGAACTAGCTTAGAGTGTTCAAAAAATATTAGGTCTATAATTAACCAAATGCATCAATGAGCCAATCAAATGTCAATACATAAAGGGATCTACCATATATGAATCAATTTCTATCAACTTATTTAGATTGGTCACCATGGGAGTAGACATGTACTTGTAGACCATCATCCCAAATCCTTGAAGGATCATAATGGCATACTTCCATTTAATAAGGGATTTTTGTTGGCTACTACCATACTATTGTAGTGGTTTCAACCACCCTACAAAATTTTTCCTTAGGTTCATTTTGGAGCCTCCCTACAAATCATCCTTAGCAACATGTCTTGGGTTGTCAAGTACATAGACTTCACTGGCTTTTTAGTAGCTTTCTAAACTGTGCATGTTACTTTTCTTCACTCCCCTCATAGGCTAACATTCCAGACTAGGGCGAGTTGCTGGTTGAGAAGATCCCTAAAAAAATTGTGCAATTTCAGAGGGGAACCAACCTTCCCTCCAAAAATTGCACAAATCTGCTGGCCAGCCCACTGGGCTTAGAAATTGCACAATGTAGTTAGACAATCTTCCTTTGGAAAGTTGCGCAATATGGCCCAACGCTGCAGCTCAGCCCAGAAATTATGCAATTCTTAGTAGTAGTCACCTGCTCTTCCCAGAAATTGTGTAATCTCTCTGGGACATCCAGCACAGTTCCTCTCATAACTGTGCAAATCCCTCTCTCATTCAAGCAGGATGTTTCATGTGTCTTCAAGTTGACCGGGTCCCTTTGGGACTGAGCAAAACTAATTTCCATGCATGGGCCTCTCTTCCTGAAATAGAAAAAGGCAGCATGCAAAAGGAATCCCTAGATATAGGGAACTATTTTTCGTTGCTAGAGGTTACATTCAAGGCTCACTTTACAAACCTCTCACCAAGTGTCGCTTTTTCCTCAATTTGTGGCATGCACATCATAAACTCGATCTTATCAAAACTCGTGAACCAGACACTGCAGAGCTCATTCCTCACATCAACCTTGCAGCTCTAACATCCCACATTGCATCGAGGAGTCTTTGGCACTTTTAGCTTAGCTATTTTAGGGTAAGTTTTCTTTTCATGTCTTGCATTATGTTTCTGTACATGCACATATTGATGAAACTACGCCCATACAAGTTATGGACCCATCTAATAGCTGGCATGGAGTAGAAAGGGTGAGTAGTACTATCGATCGCATGAAAGGGTGTTCAAGATAATGGATGTCATTGTATGCATTCATGTGATCCCACCCATTTGGCACATTCACCGAGCCGAAGAAAAGAAGCAATTCTAACTGGATCTGGACATGTATTTCGACAAGTTGATGCACATGGTCACTAGCACACACTTGAAGATCAACACAGACACTATGGATCAGTATGTTATTGGTCCAACTGCACTGAAGATGATGATGCACATGTTATCAGACGAGTTGGACAGAGGAGCCATATCAATGTACTCGGATGCAACGGAGGCAAGAGTTCACTTTCAAAAGGATGTCACCTTTGAGTGTGTGAACACCATCAGGGACAACCATATTTATATTAGTTCACCTGTCGACCATCATGAGGATGTTGAAGGGTTTGTCTTCCCACATTTGTCCAAGTCTTAGTGATGTCTTTCATGGCTTGCTCAAGACATTTTGTCTCACATGGGTACATGTGCAAATTGTATGTAACATATTGTAAAGTGGAAGTCCAAGTGTCAATAGTGGAATGTAATATTCATAGAGTAGCTAAAGAGTTATGAGGGTAGGTGAACAGTCACAAAGGGGAATGTCAAGGGTCACCCCACCCTTCGCTATTCATAGTACCTCATAACTCATTGTAGAGTCTTTTGGTCAGCGAAGCTTCTGATAGGAGTATCTTAGAGAAAGTTTGGAGAGTATTGTAATGAGCCTTGGCTTCTCTACAGTGCAGATCTAGTACATCTCTTTGGAGGAGCAGGTGGAAGTGACCGTAACGTTCTGCTATCGAGACTAGTGGTTGGTCGTGGTTGTACTGTATGATTGGAATTTTCACTTCTTAATATAACAGAGCCAACACATTTCATGCATGTTTTGTTATTTTATTTCAGTTAACTTGGTTACTCTAATGATATATGTATATGTTTTCTTACGCATGTATGTATAGACTCCTTCTCTATATGTATGTATGAATCTTATTGAGATGTGTTGTTGGTTTAACCATCATTTTGGATTGTTGGTTCACCTTCCTTCTAGTTTGTGATGCAAATTTTCTCGTGTGTTATCTTTCAAGCTACGTGTTTACATAGGTTTCCAAGGGGTGCAACCATTCCACCTCTAATGTGTTAGAGACATTCATGCACCTTTCTTGGCTTGCTGTGTGTCATGCCCTTGCTACCAATAGGGAAATCTTACTTGCCTATGCGTGCAACCGCAGTCAAGGCGATATCATATGACCCACTGTTGGGATTCCTACACCAAACAGTCTGAGGTCTAGTTGGGACTTCTTAGTATGGAGATCCCCTAACATGTTGGTGGGTCCAACACTGTCAACACATACTTATATTCCCAAGTAATAATGCTACAAGTCTAGGTCCTTCATCTAAAACTCATATGTCAACTCACACTTACTATTATCAATGAGATTCTCTGATCCTGTCAAAAACAAGTCATCAACATGTAGCAACAATATCATAGGCTCACCTATAACAACCTTTTAGAAAAGGTTGGGATCAACATCACTCTTGGTGAAGCCAAGACTCGCTAGGTATCCATCAATCCAAGAATACCAAGCTTAAGGTGCCTTCTTGAGTCCATAAAAATATTTCTTCAATATGAAAACATGAGTCTCCTTCTCATGCAACTCAAAGCCTTCATGTTGTCCTACGTACACTTATTCATAAATCACTCCATTAAAGAAATTTGTATCCACATACATTTGACGCAATTTCCTGTTGGATTTTATAATTATGGTCAATCTTCATAGTGTATATTTTCATCATTTATGTAAGCAATTTTTCTTCATGCTCAAAAGGAAATTATATTATATGGATATTTCAAAGAAAAATTAGAAGGCTTGTTCTTCAATACCTTCTAAAACAGAGAATTTAAATTGGTATTATGTGTCACAGCTCCATAAGTTGACCAAGTTGGCCCCTCTTGTTCATGTCATCTAGGCCCCTTAGAGGCACCGATTTGACCCTCCTAGATGGCTATCTATAAGCATTCATTCCTCCTCCATGAGATAACAATTCAACCCACACACAAGACAAATACATTTTCTCCCAAGTGAAGGAAATATGTTGAATTTAAAGTGAAGTTGATCAAGTCAAAGGAGTAGATAAATAGGCTTGCACTTGTAGAAGAAATCTCTGCTACAATTCACAAGTGTTGAAGGAACAAGCTGATTTTTCTGTGGTAACTTTTCTATGATATGCCTAAACTTATGTGGACAGAGAGGGCCAAAATTTGGCCTCCTATCGCGAGCCTAGTTTATACCTTAACTAATTTTCACTTGTGGGAATCTTGGAGGAGGGATGACTTGGAATCTTGGTGGTTTTCTAGTCTTTCCATCTTATTAGTCAGTTTTATTATCATCCTTACTTAGATATCTCTTTTATTGAGTTGATTCTATAAGTAAAGGTTGGTGGGATTTCTCCCCATGTTGGTTTTCCCATGGTAAACTCTTGTGTTATTGTGTGGTTGTATCTTTATGATCCTCTAGCATTTTGTTATATTATTGAATTTCTTTGTGTAATTATTTTATGTTGAATAATAAATGTAAGAAAAATCATCAGAAATAATTATTAGTTTAGAGGACTATTGAAAACTCAAAATTTCAAACCCATAATAGAATCAATACAAATAAAAGTTATAATAGAATTTCACCTAGAAACTTGAGCCAATGTCTCCTCATATTCCTCTCCCTCTTTCTGGGAGAACCCTCTAACCATGAATCTTACATTATAATTCTCCATGCTACCATCCACTACATGATTGATATTGTAGATTCACTTGGAAGTTACCACTAACTTCACCTCATGTATTAACACAATATTCCACACAACATTCTTCGTGATGGATTAATATTCTTCCATCATGTCATCTTTCCAAACTTACTGAAATAATGCCTCATCATAGTTGGACAGCCTGGAATCAATATTATGACTCATTAAAGTGCCACGAGGAGCTACACATCCCTCAACTTATTGCAATGTACTTCAAAGACATGATAGTCTCTTCTTGGGTTCTGGAATAATTTGGCCCTTCTATCTATTCTTGATGATCTAAAAGATGTTCCACAAGTTTAGAATGCCCTAAACCAACATCCTTGACAGTTTCATGTTCTTCATCACCAACACCATTTCTATACATCCTATAACATCCCCTGGTAAACCTCGCATGAAAACACATAGGATTAGATAAATTTTACACAATTTACACATGTAATTGTTCTAATTACTTATTCCATTTTCCTTTACTAGATATTAGATATAATATTTATCTTTACATATAGTAATGTTTAGTAAACAAATAAGAATTTACATAACATAACATAACATCCAATGATATAAAATATTATCGTAAACATCTTGATGTAACATTGCATCATTTCCATGATTCTTTCAACTATGTTAGTTAATCACATACTTGGTAATGTAAATGACATGTTATGAAAATAATTAAAATAATCCAAATAAAACCATAGGAAATCACATCATTCAACACTAATATACCCTGGAAACCCCGTAGGGTGAAAACCAATAAATGTTTACTTTTATTATTAAACGCTCATGAGGGTGTTCACCCCTCACTCAATGGTTTGTAAGAGAGTCTATCTCTTAACCATTATCAAAAAAATATTATAGATAAATATAATTTAAGTAAAACATGTCTATCTAGAAGATTTTACAATCATCATGATATCATTTACCCACAAATTCACAATCTTTATGTCGTTATGGCCTAGATTTTCCCCATCAGTGGACCATCCTACAACTGGCACCTTTCAATCTTCATGCAACATTAGTTCGCCATTATTTCCTTCCATTGTTGTCTTCAATAAAATTTGATATCATGATTAGATAAAGTATTAATCAACCAATAATCAATCCTTATTAATGATTCTGCAACATCTATTCATGTGCATACATGAAATATAAACAAAATATCATGACATATTCCCTTTAGCAACACTGAATATGCATTAATTATAGACAAGTCACTATCAAATCATGTCCATAAATATATACCACATTAATTTCTCTTCCCCTCCCATAAGCTTACATTCTTTTCCAAGGAAAATCAATACCATTGTCCAAATTCTTTTAAAGAATAATATAATCTTAACTTTCATATTCTTGCATGTATTTATATAATGTTGAAAAGTGTGCAACAAGATATGTTAAATTTAGGAAGTGCTAAAAATATAACTTCTAAAAAATAGTACTTCTAAACATAGCAGTTTGGCCAATGAGCATTTTGGCAACCTTGGGTTAGAGGTGAAACTGCTAAAAATAACATTTTCTAAAAATAGCATTTCTGGGTCCCTTCCTATTTTTAGCAGTTCCTGGTCTAACTATAGGAACTAAAAACGAATTTGATCTTACCAGTAGTTTAAAATATTAATTAATTAATCTCCATGAGTTAATTAGTTAAGGAAAAGAAAACTTGAAGTCTTTGTGAGAACATGCAATTATTTCTCCATGCATTGGGGAATGTGTCCTTGTTTTGCTCCACTGATTGAGGAATTAAGGATGAGTTCTATATTGAGAGGATCAGTTGACTTAGTTTAACTTAGTCAAGTTCAGTTAGATTAATTTATCAAGTTGTTAAATTAATGAGATATAGTTTGTTGATGCTTGCATGCATGTGACAACTATTATTTTCAGATAACTATGTATTCACTCATGGATAACTGATGCATGTCAGTTCAGACAGAAACCCAGTTGAGATCAGAGAAGGGACAGTGTACTATCAGTTTGATGAATATTTTTACTATAAAGTAAGCTCATCCATGATGAGGATTTATCTCCTTCAGGTTTGTGCAATTAGATAAGAGGTTAGTGAGTGTGTGAAGAGGCCAATTCTCACAGGTGGCAGCACTGGACCCCAAGGAAATTTCACAAGAAAATAGGAGGCTTGGAGGACAAAGGATAAGGTTTGTGAGAAGACTTTGACTGTCTATGAGCAAGAGAGGGATTGCAGAGAGAGCAGGATAGGTTGTGAGTTGATTCTTTCTATAATCCAGACTATATTTCCACTTGTATGATAATACAGAGTTGGGGTTTTACGCTGAGGCTTTCCCCGAGTAAATTCTTCTGTGTTATGTGTGATTGATTCCTTCTTATCAATTATATGTGTTCTTATTGATGTTGCTCATGCTCGATTAAGATTCTGCTAAATTGTTTTTAGAAGTAGATCAAGTGTTTTGCTTTAGTACATTGCATTACCAGGTGATCTACAGGTGAGAAATTTCTACATGGTATCAGAGCTAGCTGATTTGTAGAAAAAGTTCTACATGGTATCAGAGCTAGCTGATTTGTTGAAAGATTCTACAAAATTATACATATAAGCTTTTCCCAAATAACAATAAAAATATGTGTTATTTTCATGCATCCACATCAAATTTATCCAAAAGGACCCAACCCCTCAACCAATATCATGTGAACATATGTTACCTTTCATGAAAATACATTTTCTTCTTGAACATACAAATACACTTTATCCTATTATAAAGAATTATTTTCAAGAAGCCAAATGCTATATGCATAAAATACATATTTTTTTATTTTCAAAGGGTAAAACATATTAGTTAGTATTCCTATGCATACAATTATATAAACTTTATTCAAAGAACCTATCCCCTCAATTATTACTTTTGGTGCACACAAATATGTAAAAAGGAAACTAACACAATGGTTATTATTCCTATTCATGAAAATGCATATATTTTATTTTTTTTCCAAAAGAGTCTTTCACAAATAAAGCTTGATACCATCTTGTATGCAAACACACAGTCTTTCTAGATGAAGGTTAACAAATAATCTTATTTGAAAATTCATAATATTTCCAAATGAAAGCTAACATATAATATATTATTCTTGTATATGCATAACACCCTTTAAAAGAAACAGTGTAAATGGATATTCCTTTTTAAAAGCAAACTATTACCTTAGTTGGTGTATACAATATACACCCTTCTAGCACAATAGCTTTTATTAAATTGCACAATATTAACCATTATTTTTTGCATGTAACATCCATGTTTCTTTTCCAAGAAACTAACTCATTAATTAATTCATTCTCATGTATTAAAAAATAATCAAAAGAAATGGACATAATAGCTATTACTCTTGCATGTAGACATAACCCTTTCCAAAGGAAACTAACATAATATATTTTCAATTATGCATGAAATCCCAATTAGTTATTTTTTTTACGCATGAAAACTACATTTCCTCCCAAAAAATCTATCTCAAAAGTTTTACTTTCCATGCATGTAAAGTGCATTTCTTTCCAAGAAATCTATTTCAGTCAACTATTATTTGCATTCATGCAACACATTTTTGTTTTCAAGGAGGAAATTAACACAACAATTAATGTCTCTATGCATAAAGAATCTTATTCCTTTTTTCAAAATATCTATTATTATTTTGCGCATAAATAGATTTAACACAATGAACTAATCTTTTGTGTATGTAAATACACATTTCTTTTTCTAGGGATCTAGGAAAATAGTTATTATTTGGTTGCGCAAGGTTCCCATTTAACATTTTTCAAGTAAAACAATTTCGATAATTTAGTTATTATGCACACAAAATCCATAAATACATTCCCATAATTTCATAACAAATCCTTTTAAGAAAATAATTATATTTAACCTATGCTCATGCACACAAGAAACGTGGATTTTTTTTCTAATAATATATTTTTTTAAAGACTTAGAACATTTAAACACGTTTATTTTTTCTTGAACTTATGTAATAATTATTATTTATATGCAAAAATTCCTTTCCAAGAATTTAGTATAATAGTTATTAGTCATGTAGGTATATTTCTTTCATGTAAGAACACCATATATATATATATATGTAACGAAGCACAAAACAACTTTTTATTTCAAAGCATCTATTCTCTTCCAGGGAACCAACATCATGACTATTGTTTTGTGCACCTCTACATGTATTATTTTCCTAAAGAAATAATAATATTTTTTCTTTCCATACTTGCAAGAACACATATTTATTTACAAGAAACTAAATGCACAATACCTACTCCTTCATGCATGACCTACTCCTTCGTGCATGCAAGCATGTAATTCTTTTCAAAAAAACAAACGTATAATAGATACTTTTATTGGATGAAAAAGAAAATACTTATTTTCAAGAACTCAAGTGCACAATAGTTAATTTTTTAATGCATAAAAATATATAAACCTTCCAAAGAAGACCCATGCAAAATATATTATTCTTGCGTGCAAATTTAAACTCTTTCCAAAATAAGGCTGACACAATTTATGAAATAGATTCATATGAAATATTTTTGACACAAATACTTATCTTGGTAGCCATGATAGCCAATGAACCCCATCCAAACTAGGTTAAGCTGAGTGGTAATAGTAGTTTCATAGGCCTTAAAAGGATTTCCAATGAGATATTCTAATTAGGAATTCAACTCTTGAACACTTATATGAGCATCCAAATTTTCTCACATCACACCTAATGATGCAACATTTACTGGTTTCCTCTTCCCTAAAACAACATTCATGGGCTTCAAACTTGTGACAAAGCCTAAGAAAAAACTTAGGATTACGAGGCAATAGTGCTAATGAGACTCAAGCATGAAGGGAGATGATTAGAAGAGAAACAAGAAGCTAACAAAGATTCAAATGGAGAAGGAATGAAAACTTTGATAAGGACTGTAAATATACGAGACCCTTGATATTTGAATGTCTTGGAGATGTGTTTATGAATGTGAAAGATGTCAATGTTGCAAATAAGAAGATGTCATGATGAAAGACCATCATAAAAGGTAACTTTTATTTATGCTCATTTTTATTTCTGAAAAACATCTGGTTGGGTTGAAATAGGGCTACCAAAAGAAAATTGTACATGTCACCTACAACTGAGAATGGATGGAATGTACTAAAATAAACATGACCTAGAAGAGGTAGTTGTATGAAGGAAAGCTAGGTGTCGACTAGAAGATCTATTTCGAAGGAAAAGAAGGATAACATGACTATTGGTTAAACCCTATGGTTCATTGAAGGAAAGTGATGGATGGATGATTCCTTACAAGATCAAGGCTTCATGATGAACAATTTGAAATTCATGACATCGAAAGGAGGGGACATACAAGTAGTTGATAGTACCATGATCTCCACCAAAGCATTGTTGTTGGAAACAAGTCCCTAATTGAGATGGAGATTAAGCAAGTCCCAAGTTAAGAGGGAGCTTTATATATTCCTTTTATAGGAATGAGTTGGTCCTCCCTAGTTAAGAGGGAGTGACAGATATGGTTCTCTACTTCATGTGTCATGCACTAGACTAATGCACCAGACTAGGACTTACTGTTGTAAGTCTTAGTGAAGGCCACGAGGAGAGATATACACATAATTATTTTCTTCATGTTATGAAGAAAGAATGGAGGATTTAGTAAGAATCAAAGATTGATTTCGATACTCTTTGAGGATGTGGTAGGGAATCCAATAGGTAAGAGTAGTTAAAGAGGAAATTCCTTGAGGATGTGTTATTCCAAGATAGGATTTGTCCTAAAAGGGTGTACCTTGTGAACACCCAGGTGTGGTATGCGCCTTAATAGATAATGATGATGGTTTTTATCAGTCATTGGTCTCACCAGAATTGTGCCACGATATTGTGGAGAGATAGAATTGTTAGTCAAGGCCTTGCTATGTGACAATGTTGGTTGGTATGATAAGATTCTCTAGCATAAGCTAAGGAGGTAGCTTATGAGATGGCTTACCAATCCAACTTTCGTTATGAGAATTATTTAGTTTTAGAATGTCCAATTACCTTGTATGGATTATGAATGCCTCCTTAGTTAAGAGGGAGTGTTGAAATATGTAACTAGGTCCAGTCTGCATAATGACATATTAATCATGATTTTATGTATTTGATGTAAAGAGAAAAGGAAACTTATTATATTCATTCTTGAGGCATGGTTTTCATGCTCAAGGGAAATTTATTTTATAGGTCAGGCACCCATTGAGTGCTTCTAAGGCTTTTGGCTGAGTCAAGGGTCATTGTCATGTATGGAAGACCCTTTTGGTCATGTTACATATTGTAAAGAAAATTTCATTTGAGTCAAAATAAAGTCAAAGAGCCTCCAAGACCTTGTCATGGTGCCTTAAGCAAGTCAATCTGAAGGAAGAAATTCATACCCCTGGAAAGCCTATATATAAAAAGGAACTCAACCTCATTTGGACACAAAAAGAGAAAGTTTGATCTCATAAAGAAAGAAGTTGGAAAAGGAACAAAATCAAGTATAAGAAGAATAAAATCAAGATCAAAGCTTTGGATCTCTCTCTCTCTCTTGTGTTATGGTTGCTAAAGTGTTTTGGGAAAGTTGAGTTTCTAGAAAATTGTTGGGAAAGTCAAAGTGCTGGAAAGTTGTTGGGAAAGTCAAATTGATGAAAGTTAATGGGGTGAAAGCTACAAAAGAAACTATTGGGTTAGAGTTATAGAAGAAACTACTAGGTCGAAATTGCATAAGAAAATGATGGGTCGAAATTGTAGAAGAAATTGTTGGGTCGAAATTGCAGAAGATACTGCTAGGTCAAAATTGCAAAAGAAACTACCAGGTCTAAGTTGTAGAAGAAACTGTTCTGGTCAAATTTTTTGGTGTCAAAATTGTTGGAAAGAAATCTCATCAAGGAGAAAGGTTGACATGGTATTGGAGGGGTCTTTTTCAAGGCTCTTAGGTCTTGGAATTTGTCATTTGAAGATTATATAAGAAGAGAATAATTCTTGTGGGTTTTCCTCTCAAGAGGAGAGGTTTTGGCCCTGGCTATAATCCTACATTTCATGTCCTCTGTCTCTTTGATTTTTCATTATTTGGCACTTGTTTGATGATAGAAAACACAATAGTAATCAATTTGAAGAAGAAGCTAAGCATTTTAAGTATAAATACCTCACAAACGATTATCAAAGTAACAGGAATCATTTAATCTAGTTACCATAAATTTATCAACAGTGCCTACAGAACACAAAGGGAGTCCTTCACTGATTTAATGGTTCCTTAATACTTCCATTTTCTTAGTGCCTTATGTGCTTAGTTAAGACAAATTTCTTAGAAAATTATTTTCCCTTTTATGCTGGGCTAAAAGGTTCCACACTGAATTCCTTACCCAATTTTAGTTAAAATCACAATTTCAAATATGATTTTTATGATTCAAAATGATTTATTTTCTCCTTCTATTTAGAGTCATTGTCTCAACACCCACTTATGGTTCTATTACATTCTATATGTTTTTTTTTTTTTTTCACGCCATTCTCTATAATTCCCTTACTCATTCACATATGACAAAATGACATAATCATCTCATTGTTAACATCACACACTACTACTTTCTTCCTCAGCCCACACCATAACCTACCTTCATGATAATATGGGGTCCCCATCTAGGGCTATATGGCCAAATAAGAAGTCTCAAGAATAGGTACATAGCCCATACGTTTGGGAAAATTTAGTAACACTCCCCATTTATTCCAATAATTTCTAGGAATTGGGTAGTTGAACTACAAAATATGAAATTTGAACCCTTAATTCAAAGTATGATAGGAAATTCCCATTTTTCCCCTTTTAGGTTCTTCTTAGGTATCAAGATCCTTGTTTATTGATTTGTATTTTAGATTTGTAGCAACATATAAATAAAAGTAATATTAAATCAAATAAATATGTCAAGATATCCATACTAAACATTTCCATCATTATAATTCATAAATTAAAATTACAAAAAATAAGGTTTTAAAAAGCAATGTTACAATCCCCTCCCCCTTAAACAAACACCATCCTTCATATATCGTAAACAAAAATGGTTATGCATTTTTTCATGGCTTCCTCCATTCCCATGCTACCTCATCAACTCTAGAGTGTTTAAAAATGTAGCAAAAAATTCTCAACATGATTTTTCCTTGATTAAATTGAGGAAATTCGAATGTCCATGTCAACAGACAACTTGGATGATGTTAACTTGTGTGACATGACTTGTGTCACCCAGTCTACTCAGTAAATTCAATTTGGAGGAGTTAGAGTTCAATTTTACATGTGTTATTGCTAATTTGTAGCAATCAAGGTCATCTATCTCAAGTTGTTTTCCACTAAACTAGTTCTAACATTAGGAGGAACTAGTGGAAGGTCAGTTAAGTAGTGGAACTTCAGGGAAACTCAATGATCATCCATTTAACTGAGTAATAAACCCAAAATATCTAGTGCATCTAGAGAATTCGAGTAACCCAGTTGAGGTGGAGATTCCAAGGCAATGTAACATCAGTTGTAGACTAGTCTTGAGTGTACATGTGTTGCATGTAGTCAGATGACCAACCTAAGGAATTGTGTAATTCAATTAGAGGATTTTCCTAAATAATAGGGGATAATTCCTAAAGGAACATATAAAGGAAATAATATCTCAAGCTGAGGATATTTTTGACTAAGTCTGGGTCAGTGACCTTCAGTGAGTAGAGAGAAAGGTTATGCACTTGCAAGGTGAGCTCAGTTGAGAAAAGAAATTGTAATACATCTCTATTCATTTGATTAATGCAAGAGGCATTGGGGTTTTTAGTAGATTATTTCCCCAGATAAAAATAATTATTGCATGTGTGTTATTCATTCTTGTAGGTCTGAGATTTCTATTCTAAATTGTGAAATAATGTCCGCAGAGAAGTAGTGTAGGTTTTTGTCATGTGATTTTGATTAAAAATTCATGAAAATATGCAAATATACAACCTAATTGCTACCTGGGATTAGAGTTTGATTCACAATAGAGCATAAATTTTGAAGTTGTTTCCTAGAGGTTCAAATTTGAATATTAGAGTAGTGAGATTTCTCGAGAGCTGAGAAGAAGACCTTCAATGGACCAAGGCTAGAGTATGGCTTGGAAGGCACCTCTAATTTTGTTTGCATGGAAGGACCACATAGAGGCAGTATTGGATGACAATGGATTGTTAGAATACATCAAGACAAATGTTGCAAAACCACAAGCATCTGATGCCCAAAACCTTGCCTAGTGGGAGAAAGATGTAGCCAAGGAGAATAATCTTGGAGGTAGTACAGAATCATAATTTCTCGAATCTCCATAGAAAAGAAAAAAAAAATTCGATGTGGAAATCAGTGAAAAAATGTTCGAGCATAGTAGTGACCACAAGAAGCTGGTGCTTAGTGATAAACTTCTAAGTATCAAGTTGCAAAAGAATGACACAATTCTGCGGTATCTTAGAAAGTTTACAAAGGGTTGTGATGAACTTGGCGGGGTTGGTGTTAACGTGTTATCCATTAATTTGTCACACTCCCCGTCTCATACCCTGAGCTGTCAAACTTTGCCCAAAATGTCACAAAGTGACAAAATTTATCAATGAATTCACCATGAAAAACATTGATCATAGCATCCCTGAAAAGAAGAAGAAGAAATTCCTTGAAGTAATTCTAGAAGAGCTTGTCAAAAATCCCCTATTTGCAAGCCCAATGCTATTTTTAGCAGGAAAAACTATGCTGGTACCCTTTGGTGTAACTAGTAACTAGCACTAGCAACATGACATGGGATAGGAAAATCCATACCGGTCCTCTTCAGGTAGTTTCTCCAAAAAGGGAGCATAAGATTCTCTTACTACAAACCTTGATAACAATGAGATTGTTATTGTTGAATAAGGATATGGTCGATTTCTCCCATTTTGAGTCCTTGATCCTACCTTTAGTGATCTTACCATTAATATGTTGACCTTCTTCCCCCTTTTGTGGATCCCTAACTCCCTATCCTTCCATATAAATACATTCCCATATAGCCTCAAGTGGTTGGTTGGACTAGATTAGTCATGTTGCTACTAAATTGTGCCTAATTGCTAACAATTTGTGAAGGAAAAAGGAGAGCTTGAGATTTCTTGGCTTGGACTTGGAAACCCATCCAAAAGGAGGCTTCCAACATTAAGGCAATGGTTGTATGCTTACCTCATGTGTTTATTATTAATAAAATGTTTACTTTCCATAAGCATGTAAATGACTACTTTCTTAGTATGATGCTCCTTGATCTATCGTATCTTTTACATTAGAATGAATATGTTATGTTTTTCCTTTGTTTTCCTTGTTTGATCTCTCTTGTAGGTATTCATTCAAAACATAATAGAAAGGATCAAGATTTGAAGTGAGGAGATCCTTATCGACATTGAAAAGATACTACATAGGAGTGAGGTAGGCCATCTATCCTCTCTCATATCATTCTAACTTAAACTAGAAGAGTTTTGCATGTATTTGTTTTAGTTGTTACTAGATCCACTCATTGGACTAGAGGGATCACTTCTATTTGTAGAAGGAATTTCCTAGATAACATAATGTCCCTAAAGCAGACATGATAACCTTATCCCTTTTGGGCCTTCCCAAGAGTTGGCATAGCTATCAAGATTTGATGAATGGGAGGGAGAAAATACCAAGTTGGGAGTGATTATGGTTTGATTTCATATAGGATGAAATAAGGACAAATATTGGAGATGGGATTTCATCCAAGGGAAATGATGAAGAAAAAATTGCGTTCGCTAGAAAGGAGAAGAAGGGAAAAGCAAACAAATCCCAATCCAAACCAAAATCTAGTCAAGGGGGAAAGAAGAAATATTTTTCAAAACTTAAATGCTTCCATTGTCATGAATTAGATCATTATGCCATGAATTCTCCACATAAGAAGGAAAGCACAAAGACCTAAGGAGGAGAAACAAGTGAAGCTTTGGCTTCACAGTTTGAGCTTGAATTTACCCTCATTTCATGCATGGTCAGCACAGTGATGGGAAACATGTGGTACTTAGACTCAGGTGCATCATTCCACACAACGGGAAATAAATATTTTTTCAGTGACCTGGAGGAAAAATATTTGCAGATGCACATCGATATGGGGGATGATGGAAGGTATAGTGCAACTGAGAATCTTACAGTCAGCTTTTAGAAGGAGTGATTCTTCGTCTTCAGGTTGAAGGATGTCATGTTCATTTTGGGCCTAAAGAAAAATCTCATCTTTGTTGTAGTGTTAGAAGATTGCGGTTATGATGTGTTATTTAGCATAGGAAAGGAATTCCTAAGACACATAGCCATGAGACAGATGAAGTAGATTGAGCTTCTTGTGAAAAACTTGTACAAGCTAGATGTGGAGAATTGTGTTGCATTGAGAAAAGATGTGGAGAAGGTGCACAACCTCAATCTCATTGAAATTTGGAATAAAATACTTGGCCATTTGCATCATGGAACTTTGAATATAATTTAGTAGATAACCACAGGCCTCCTCAAAGGAGAACTTGAGCAACAATATGTACCTTGGGGAAGTACACAAAATCCACATTTCATGATCGGGATAACAAAACACATGCACTCTTGGAAAGGGTCCACTTTTGTGGACCTTTCTTGATAGAATCCACTTCTAGGCACAAATAGTATTTCATTTTTATTGATGACTTCTGATGAAAGTGTTAGATCTTCTTCATGTGGAAGAAGGATGAGACATTCTCAAAGTTAATAGAATTCAAGGCACTGGTTGAGAAATAAATAGGCAACAAGGTGAGGGCTCTCAGGAATGATAATGGAGGTGAGTACGTGTCAAATGAATTTAAACATTTATGTGAAAAGAAAGCCTTCGACGAGAGTTGACATCACCCCACAACCCATAGAAAAATGGGGTGGCTAAGAGAAAGAATCATAACATTGTGAGAGTAGCGAGGGTGATGTTCCACGATCAATGCCTACTTTTTCATTTATGGGTCAAGGTGTGCAACGCAACAATCTATTTGTAGAATTGGAGTCCTCTTTGGATTCTAGGCATTATTACACTGGAGGAGTCCTTCTTGAGGAGAAAGTCAAATGTGTCACACTTCATGATTTTTGGAGCCTTTGTTTACTTCCATGTATGCAAAGAATCAAGGAAGAATCTAGAACAAACAACATGATTGGGGTATTTTTTGGTTACACATAAACTCTCCACAACTATCGTGTGTACTTGCTATCCCTCAGAATTATAGTTCTGTGAAGGATGTAAAATTTGATGAAGGAAAAGAAATGCAATTATCTCTTGAGAGGAAGCTTCATATAACTAGAAGAGGAGATTTTACCTCTAAAGGAGGAACTTCAAGAAGTTATGGAGAAACCACAAATTGAGGAGTAGAGAGTGGAGATAACCAATCAATTAGAACCATCTAGAGAAGGAAGCAAAAGGACCAAGGAAGCTAAGAGGCTTATGCAGGATGTGAGGAAGAATGTAGGTTCTCCTTCAAGTCAATGCATGTAGAGAAGGTCACCATATGGGTAAACTAGCTACATGGTTGTTACACAGTATTTTGTCACACTCCCAGTCTCATATCCTAAGTGTTTCACTTTGTGTCGTCAATGTTGCAAGTGTCGCAAAGTGACAAAAATTGTAAAAAACAATGTATCCACCATCAAACATGTTTAGAAGCATCCCTAAATTAAAAATAAGACTTTCCTTGAAGAAATTTTGAAGAACTTATCCAAAACCTTGTTTTTCAAGTCTAGTGCTACTTTTAGCAGACAAAATCCCACTGGTAACCTTTTGTCTAGCTAGCGAATAGCACTCACTGCCTGCCTTTTGATAAGAAAGTAAACGTTGGTCCTCTTCAGGTAGTTTTTCCTAAAATGGAGGAGAATATTCTCCTACTAAATGTGTTACACAGTAAAATGTCACTGCCATCATGTCAGTCTCCCTACTGTGCTATAAAACCACATTCACCTAAGCGCATGCTCCTTGAAATGGCTAAAAACCCTCTTTGCCTAAGTTAATTGAATCATCGCGTCTGTTAATCAAATAATCGTGCTGACTGGCGGAGGATAATGTAACCGCTGCACTGCCAGTGCAGAAGCACACGTGTTTTCCGCGCTAGTCCAATTTCACGGACAGTGCGCCCTCCGCTTGTACTATTGAGCGCTGACCAGACCTCTTCTGTAATAGATCTGAGATGCCAGCGTGCCAGCCCAGTTTTGCACCCGCGCTGATCCTGTTTAGGCGAATTTTTTCTAACAGCCAACCTTCCAGATGACTCCAGACTTGGCTGTTAGCATTGTTGAGGTCGCCATCCTTTCTCTGGAATGTTTGTTCGACTGATCACCCACTTATCTTGGGGGAGAGCTCATCCTTTACCTACTCATGGAGACTCCTTCTCCTTTATAAGCCTCCTCCATTGCCCATGAGCAGCTAGTTTGGAACATATAGACTTTGATTGAGGAATTCTTAGTGCATTAGTGCTGCTCTTTGTAGGCATTTTGTGTGTTGTGTGAGGATTGCTTTGAGCTTGAGGAAGGTCATGAGCTTGTTGCCTTGTATGTGAGAGAGAGACCTCTTTGACTTGGGAGATTTGCTTCAAAGGTGAATGCTTGGAAGACATGCTGGCTGGACCCTCTAGAGAAGGACTCAGCGTCAGGACTTCGGTTGTACCTTACTCTATTTCCTGATTAATAAAGATAGATGACTACTCTTATGGTTCCATTTCCATTTGTCCTATGAATGATTAATGTAAATTGTATCCTTCCTGACTGATACATAGTTGTTTTTAGTAGATTTTACGCTCGTGTTTGCTCTCTCTTTCCTTGTGCAGGTGTCTGTCCGCGAGGATAGTGGAGGACTGTGATCGGCCGGAGCGAAGGAGCGAGAGGATCATCTCGTCAACAAACATAGCGCTGGAACCCAAGTAGGTTTCTTTTACCCACTTGTTAATTACAACTAGGAACCTGCAGTGTAGCATTGTTTGATTGTTGCTAGACCCCCTTTGGGCTAGTAGGGATCGTCTCTATCCATAGAGGGGATTTACCTCTCCAACAATTTGGCGACTCCGCTGGGGAGCTTGCTTGTCTCTTTGTATTTCACCCTTGTTTTTGATTTGATTATTGCCTCTGTGTCAAAGTTTGGGGATTGGTTTGTTGATTGATTTGTTTCCTGGTTCATCCTGGGAACTGCTCTAATTGCCTTGAAAGCCTGTTGCCTTGGTTTGGGGTTTTTTGGTTCGATTTTATTTGTTTTTTAGCCTCAACGTGTTTTATTTTAAAACAGCTGCGCTGACATCGCACAGTGTCTTCTTTGTCGTTTCTGTCATCGCATGTATACATTTAACAGTCGTGCTGACCTGGTTTTTGAGCCAGCGCCCTTTATCCGTGTCCTTCCGCGCTAACAGCGCAAAGTTGCTACAAACCTTTTTCTGTCATCGCTTTGTTGCTGAGGGGTCACCCGCGCTGATCCTGTAAAACTCTCTTTTGTCCAAATTGACTTACTGAGCCTCTTGGTTTGGCTGTCCCCTGCGTTTTCCACTTGGCTTTTGGATTGATAATTTTGTTTAAGCTATAACTCGCTTGCTTGCAGGGCCTCATTCCACGAGGGTTCGTTTATTGCTTGTTTTCAGTTTTTGCAAAGCCTTCCTTTTTGCTCTTGTCGCTTGGTTTGCATTTTGTGTTGACTTTTACGATTATTGAAGTGTGTCGGATCGTTGTTTGTCTGGTTGTGGACTCTCATCCTTCGGGTGTTCGCTTTTCTCCATTGATTTCGCGCTCAAACCCTAGGGTATCTAGTGGTCGTGTGTGTCTAAACTCCCATTCAGGATCTTGTGTTCTTGGTTGATCAGCCAACTTCGTTTTTGTTTTCACGTTTGTTTGGTGATTGTTGAAAGTGATTGATTGTGTTCCAAGCGGTTTGCTTTCCTCCTTTGAATTCCTCGGTGTCTTGTTGAGCTTAGATTACATAGCTCATAAGCCTTTTTTTTCCTTTGATTTCGGAAACTGGTTTTAGTGACTTGGGAATTGTCTTGTGTGTGCATTAAGTGATTTAGCTTTTCACTTAGTGTTGCTATCTCTCTAATTCATTTTAAGATAACTTGTATGTCATTGAAAAGTAAAGCAAACTAGTGTCTTTTGCATTAATAGTTGAAAGGGAAAGAGCATTTCGTTATTTTGTGCTTTCAAAAGAAAAGTTTCATTTCCTTGCTGTTAGTTGCATTAGGTTGCGTGATTGCTTGAATTCGCTTTGTTTGTTTGAAATATTCTCAACTCTTCTTAACTAGAATTCATCGAACAAAATGATGATCTTTGGCATGTAGTTGCATTTAGGTGTTTTCGAGAGATCATATGGTAGGACCTGAAAATCAAACCTAATTCAAGATCAATCGTAAAATAAACCAAATTTATCTAAAAATGCATTGGAACTTAACGTGAATATCTAGAGGTCTAGGCTAGAGATGTGTTCCAGCGTCTTTAAACCTAGTAGCTTAACGTTGAGTGGTTGG